>JAKSZP010011965.1:0-171016 GCA_022478985.1 Massospora cicadina
ACTGAGTCACTCAACAATATTCCTGATGAAATTCCGCCTTCATGAAATGGTGCACTGCAAGTGCACACAACGCCAAAAATTTGTCCCACAGTGGGGAAAAAGCAGAAGGCAAAAGCCAACGTGAACCCCAAATCTAAAGCTTCCCATACTGAATCATACTCTGTAGCACAGAATACCCGCTCTACCATACAGCAACATGCTGAAAAAGAGAAGGCTGAAGGGCTTGGGTGAACTTCCCCTCTCACCTAAGGTGTGATGGGGGGAGCCTTTACTTTAGGGACGTTGAACATCGCTGGACTCACTGCCTCACCATCCTGGCTAGGAAACTTATTTTTAAAAAATAATTTACCCGTGGACATCCTGGACATTCAGGAACCCACTGTCCACGTGGTGCAGAGGAAGCATGGGCAAGCATGCTTCTCCCTTCCCTTTCCTTTTGGTCACCACACTGTGGGGTGCTTGTTTGAGTGACATGCAGGTTTAAATTCATTTTGTCAACATTGTACCTTGACAGCCACGTCCTTGTAGTCACCTTTTCATGGGATAACAAAGTGCGCGCTGTCATTAACATTTACACTCCAACCTGTGCATGAGATTGTCAGTAATTCTTCTCGCTGTCAATTCCCTTTCACTAGCCCCCAACCCGTTTGTTGTTGGTGACATGAACTGCTGGACAAACCCAACCACAGACCACTGGCCCTCGTCGCCTACAACCCCACAGGGGCACGTTGAATTTCACGTTCTAAAAGCCACCCTAGGGTTGTTCAATACTCCACCACATCATGCACCGCTACTCACTAACATGTCTCTCCCCCATGTGCACAACAGCCAGCTAAGGTCCATGACCCGCATTGACCTTATTCTCACGCCGTTGAAATTTCAATCCCAAATCCCCCACTTTACCACAACAAAAATTGATTTATATGACCACAGAATGGTATTGGTTTCCTTCCATTTGTCCAATCCAGCAGCCCAGGCGCCAAAGTAGTGCAAAGTCTGCCCCACCAAGATTGCATCTCCAATATTTTCCTCATGGGTGAAAACTGTGACCTCAGCTTCTAAGTTTACCACACCATTATGTGCAGACCCAATCTCCACATGGTCAACCTTCAAAGCAAACACCATCAGATCTCTTTCTGCTAAGCATCACTTTTCGAAAATCAATTCAGCCTGAAATTTAGCTCCACTAAAGAGAATTTCGAAAACTATTAGCAAATATGGCGGGAAACCCCGCAAAAGAACCCGCAGGCTATGCCAAACGAGCCAGCACCACCCCAAACGAAGCAACCCTCGGTTACCCACCTCAGGGTCAACCAGAATCACCCGCTCTCAAGCAGCAGCCATGAAAGCAGGCACCACCCCCCAACCTGGAGCTACTCCAACTAGCGCCAGTTCACCTGATCGCACTTCTGCAACCTGCACGCCTAACAGCTCTGTGTGCGCTGCCTCCCACCAACCCGCTGGGCCCCCTCCAACCAAGGAGGCCATCACCCACGCTGTTTTAATGGCGTCTGCTCAGTTGAATGCAACTCAGCCCATCCAGACATTCACCTCCCCCATTGTGTCAGCTAATTCAGCCCCATCTATTATTGCTGACACCGTGTTTCCAGCTCCCTCCATGAGGGGCGATACCCAGCTACCTGGCCCCCAAATCCTCAGATGTAAGGTTGGATTAGCCGCACATTCTGGTTCACTAAGCACCAAATTGGGACAATCTACTTTTCCCAATGAGGATTCAAATGGTTCGGATTTTGGAACTTCACACCAGTTCCAATCTCACCCGTCCCATTTAAACCCCATAATCGGCACTTCTCAAGTCGGCACTTTATCTCAATATGCTGAAAACGACCAATTCACCAATCAGCCAATGAGTTTTGCCCACAAAATCACAGCAAATACTCGGGCTGAATTTACCCAAATAGATTGGGATGGTGATGAAACATCGCCCTCCTCCCAATTGGCTGGAGTTAATTCCAATCTGTATGGGACTCCCCAATTTAGCGAGGCCCAACAATCACCTGGCCCCCAAACCCTCGGATGTAAGGTTGGATTAGCCGCACATTCTGGTTCACTAAGCACCAAATTGGGACAATCTACTCTTCCCAATGGGGATTTAAATGGTCCAGATTTTGGAACTTCACACCAGTTCCAATCTCACCCGTCCCATTTAAACCCCATAATCGGCACTTCTCAAGTCGGCACTTTATCTCAATATGCTGAAAACGACCAATTCACCAATCAGCCAGTGAGTTTTGCCCACGAAATCACAGCAAATACTCGGGCTGAATTTACCCAAATAGATTAGAATGGTGATGAAACATCTCCCCCTCCCAACTGGCTGGAGTTAATTCCAATCTGGATGGGCCTCCCCAATTTAGCGAGGCCCAACAAACCGCCCCTCAATTTAATATGACGCCAGCAACTGCTGTAACATTCCAGAAACAAGGGAACTCCGCAAACTTGTCCAAACCACCAGCTCACACTCAACCTGCAATTGCAGCCCAAAGCAAACACAAACGTACCAAAGGAGCCACTGGGGCGTGTCAAAAACCTCTTGCACCAACGCTACCCAAAGCTGATCCCCGTGAAGTGGCGTTTATTGCTGATGTTAAGAAGAAATGGGCCGAAACTAGAGCGCAAAAAGCTCTACCTCGCTCAACCCTCTCCCACGCAATTCGCCTTTATTATGGGCATAACCCTGTTGAATTCTATACAGAGGATTACTTCTCATACTTTGCAGCGATTGCGGAGACATTCCCTATTAACACCACCATCCATGAATCAGTGGAGGGGCACTACATCGATGTGGGCTTCACTGAAGCTGCCCTTGCTGACCATGCTGCCACCCTCCAGGTCATTATTCCACGCGGATCTCTTCGCATCTCCCGCACACGCTCTCACCTGGAGAAAATTTCATGGGTTACTTTTTCCAACCTACCAACGACTGTTGATCCTGAGTCTCTTAAACTGGCACTCCATCGTGGTTTAATGGAGTTTGGGTCTGTTCTTTCAGTGGACTTTAGCGTCCCCTCTTACTATGCTCCCACTCAAAGAGCTCGCACTGCTAGGGCGTCGTTCATCCCCTCCCCCACTGTATCCCGCAACTTGATGTTATTCCTCGTGTGGCGGTAGTTGGGGCATGCCCTGAGATCTTCTTTGTTGACCCTGATCAGGCGCGCCTCCGGTGTTCATGGTGTAACGCCCTTGGACACTTGTATAGTGGCTGCACAGCTCGAAAACAAGCCCTCTTAGCCACCACCCAGGGGCCTAAACCAGGCCAAAAACGATCCCACGTGGCTGCAGCAGCAATTCCACAACCCACACAATGGGTTCCCGTTCAAGACCTGTCCCCTGAGGCCTTACGCCTAGCAGTTGAAACAGCTAACCCCACTATTGGTATGGGATACCTTCGCGCTCATGCCCCCCTTCCAATGGGCACCCCCTCCAATCTCCCAGAGTCAACTCCCTCTCTCACCAAGCGCAAGGCATCTCCCACAGGGTGCCCCTCGTCAGCCACCCCCACTCAGGGCTCCGCGGCACCCCACCAACCTCCACCAGCGATTTATCGCATCAACCCTCAGCTCCCAATGGAGCTATGCCCACCAGCATGGACTGGCAACTCGCGGCCTGCGGTAGAAGTGCCACCTCAAAGAGTCCTACCCCAACCCCACAGTCCATTTCGCGCGGATCCTTTGCAGTGTTGGAGGAAGTGAATATGGACTCAGACTCATCAAATGGGAACACCGCGGAGGTCACCATTGAGCACCCTCAGGTCCTTCCCCTGCAACGGAGTGGGGGCAGCATCCTAGACTGGCTTACTGGGTCCTCCGCCCCCCCCCCCCACCCTCTCCTTCCCCTCAGAACCCTCGACGCTCCTCACGGATTGCAGCTAATAGTCAAGCTAAAGGACTCAAAACTAGCCGCCTCACAGCAGCAGGTTTAAGCGCTGGCAACCCCCCAGGACATGGAGGGGAACAGCTATGAGTCCCCATGGCAGCACCCTGGCCCTGCAATCCATCAACGCAAATGGGTTGCGGGACTTTAAGCGGAGAGCCCGCCTCCTCCGAAACTTCAGGTCAGCACAAATTGACATCGCTGCTGTCCAGGAGCCCCATATCCTCCCCACGAACAATCTGCATGGAATGAACAGTTTGGAGGCAACTCCTTCTGGACAAACCATGTCGCCCTTATTGTTTTGAATCCGGGTTAAAACCCATTCTTTTTCACAATATCTAGGTGGCCGCCTCATACTGGCCAAACTCACCACTCCTGACTTCTCCTTCTTCGCTGCAAGCATCTACCTGCCTAATGCAGGTCAGGAGCAAAATCGGCTCTTGGAAGAGCTCCTCCAACTCAATCTCCCACGGAATACAGTCCTCTTAGGAGATTTCAACACAACCATAAGTCGCGTCCGTGACTCTTACCCCCCTGCAGCAAAGGAACGCCCTGGATCAAGTCGCCTCCAGGATTTCCTTCGCCTGAGTGGCTTTATAGATGCGCTTCCACCCTCCGCGTCTGGCCTAGGTTGCATGACTAGGATCCAGTATGATGGAGGAGCTTTTCAGTCAGCGTCACGCATAGATATGGCACTGATTGGCCCCCTGCTAATTGGCCGCGTCTCCTCTCCCATCTCTCGTGACAACCATCTGAGTGATCACAGGTCACTCACCGTTGTCCTCACCACCACACTTAGACCGTCGCGTAGGCTCTGGCCTAGGGTTGCCCAGCTCTTCTCAACGACCCCTTCACTAAGTAGAAGCTGTCTATGACCATCCGGGAGACTCTCACCTCCCCCCACCCCACCTGCTTGACCACAAGGCTAGATGGGCGGTGACTAAGGAGGGCATCACCCGCGTTGCTTACAAGTGTGCCAAAGCCCAGATGACTGCAGCTCGCGCCAGAGTCAAAAGGGCGGAAGCCAGAATCAGACATCTGGAGCGAAACTGCCAGCCTTCGCCCTCTCCCAGATGGTTGGAAGACTGGGAAGCGGCGCAGGAAGCACTCCTCTTGGAGCTCACACTGCAGGAAGAACGGGCAGCAAACTTTACAACATCTTGTTACTATGCTCAATGGGAACGCCCCACCCGCTTCTTCTTTCAGAAACAGAAAGCCCGGTCAACAGCGCAGGATATTACTGCACTGAAGATTGGCACTACAACCACTTCGGATAAGGAGGAAATCACGCAGGAACTACACCGCTTCTACTCCAGCCTCTTCCATGCCACCCAGGTGGACCCATCGGACATCCAAGACTTCCTGTGGCGGGCTCCAGAGCCGCCCATTGACCCACGGGCTGATGAGGCTCTACTGGTGCCTATTTCCATCCAGGAGGTGATGGAAACCCTTCTGAAATCCCCACGGCTTAAAGCCCCAGGCCCAGACGGAATACCCTTCGAGGTGTACCTTCTGGAACCTGCGGTGATAGCCAGAACCCTCCGCGACCTCTTCGCTGCACTCTTGGTGAATGGCGAGGTCCTCCCCGACTACAGAGGCTCAACCATGACCCTCATTCACAAGAAGTCAGACCGTGAGAACCTGGCGAACTGGCGCCCCATAGCGTTGATCAACACAGACCACAAGCTCTTCACGAAGCTTCTGGCCAACCGCATCACCAAATGGGTGTCACCTCGCCTCTCCCCATCCCAGCACGGTTTTATTCCGGGGAGGTCGTTATGGGACAACTATAATGACCTTCACGTGACTTTGACTGCTAACTCTCGTAAGGTTAATGGCTTTGTGGCTCTCCTGGATATGGAGAAAGCATATGATCGGGTGGCCTGGAAGTATATTGATGCTTCCCTGGCCCGCTTCCATCTCCCCCCGCAGCTAGGCGCTGGATATCAGCGCTCTATGACCAGCTCCACACCAGAGTCCTGGCGTCAATGGGTTTTACAGTGGCAGTACCAGTTGGACAAGGTCTCCGGAAAGGGGACCCCCTGAGCCCTATCCTTTTTAACATCACCCTTAACCCCCTCTTGGCCTCCTTAAAGGACAAGCTAACAGGGATTCTGGTCCCAGGTAAAGCCCCCACACGCACTATGGCATTTGCAGATGACACCGCCATCGCATTTTGCTGCCCTGGGGATGTTGCCCTCGCTGCTGTGACCATTGAGAGGTACACCAAGGGGTCCAACGCCATGGTCAACACCTCCAAGACAACAGTTGTACAGGTCGGCTCCCCCACCTTCCCCCCACCATTTGGTATTGAACCTGTGCGCGGTACCTTCCGTCACCTGGGCGTTCTCACCAACCAATAAGGAGTTGCGCTAAAAGACAATGAGGACTTGCTCCTCGCATCAGTTAACTCCAGGATTGCCAGCTGGAACTGGCGGCACATCACCCCCAGGGTCGAGCTCTGATGGCCAATGTGTTCCTCCTCTCCAAAGTCTGATTCCTAGCGCACGTCTGCCCATTCACAGATGCCTTTTATACGCGGCTCAATGTACTCCTCCGCTGTTGGATCTGGGGCTCAAACCATCCACCAATGGCCCTCTCAACCATTGCCCAACCCTGCAATGAAGGGGGCCTAGGGCTTCTGGACACGTGATCCCACGCCACCACAATCTTCCTGAAGTTCCTATGGCCGATTGTCTGCTGGGACGCGACCCCCATGCCCCAATGGGCGCCCGCCCTCCGCCAGTCAGTGTCAGCAGCTCTGGGTCTTCCTAGAGCATCTCTGACCTCATAGGGGAGTGGCTCACAAACCACCCAGGCCATCGCCTGAAATCATCCTCATCCCCCTACTGGAACCAGGCTCTCCTTGCCCTGAAACGAGTAGGCGCGCGGATCCACCATGCCTTCCCATACAGAAGGGAAGGCCCTGGCCTCAGCCCCCGTCGCCATGCAATTGTACACAATAAACGAGTTGTCACAACTCGCCTCAACCCCTAAGATTGTCCTCCCATCCACCCAAGACTCCTTGAGCTCCTCCCTCCCTCCGTGAGATTTGACCTTAAGGAATTTTGGAAGGACGTCTATCACCCCATCCTGTCAGCAAAGGTGTCCAACACCTTATGGAGGGTGCTCCACTGTTCATACAGGACAGGGGACCGGACTGGCCCTACCTTCCAGCACTGAAGCTGCCCCCGCTGTGTGGAGCCTATTGACTCCCACCTCCATCGTTTTTTCACCTGTCCAGGTGTCGCCGCATTTTGGCCAAAGGCCCGCGCGCTCCTCCATGCTCAGCCCTGGTCTGGACACCCTGTGCAAGACCTCATGTTCGAGCAGACATTGCCTGGTTGCCACCGACCCCTCCGTGTCCTCGCCTATGCCACAGCTATCTGGACCATCCATAACTCCTTCCTTCGTGCTGCCTTTGACCAGCAGGTGTGGACCCTTCCACACATGATCACCCACTTTCAGGTACACTTTGAGATGGCCCTGAAGGTCTGCACTATGTCGCCAACCCTCCCCCACTCAGTTGTCACTGCAGCACGGCTCTGGCGCGCAAACCCCCTCCCTTTCTCGATGCCTCCTCCCTCCCCTTCCCTCGCCTCAGGCTCTTAGGAGCCCAGGCGTAATTCAATAAACATCGATGAATCCCCCTTGGGTTGGGACCATCTAGTACTAAAAAAAAAAAGCAAACACCATCAGCCAGCCTCACCACCTCTCATCACATTGCTTGCGGGCTGCCTCAGCAGTCATTTTTCACATGCTGGCATAAGTATACCACTTGGAGTCTAACGTCCCTGCTGCAGGCTACAGCCCAGCTTGGGGTCACAAGTGGGCAGAAGTGTCCTCTCACCTCAACGCACTGGTAAGACAACACAAGCATCAGGTTTGTGTTCAGTATATAGCAAAGCATATAACAGCAGATGATACATGTTCTGCTTACTTTTTTCAAAATTCTTCGCACTGTGCAAGAGCTTGGCCTGCCATAAGGTGCAAAGACCAGTCCACTCCGCTAGATATGCTGGCTGAAGTGGCAATTGAAATCCACAACTATTATTTCAAATTATATTGATCCGATCCAGTTCCACTGGCTGAAGTGAACAATTTTCTCAAAAGTGCACATATCTGCACCATTTCCCGTTTTCTGGAGTTGAGGAATTTGATTACTTAGTTTGAACTCTGGTCCGCCATTGTGGTGCACCATATAGAAAATGCCCAGGTCCAGACGGCATCCCTTATGAGTTCTATAAGACATATATAAAGATTTTTCCTCCTTCCTGCTTGCCTCTATGAATTAATGCCTTATGGAAATGCGCCTCCTTCCTGGAGGGCAAGTGTCCTTCACGATAACGTTTTACAAGAAAGGTGATAAGCTGGACTTGGCCAACTGGCGCCCCATTTCACTCACTAACACAGACACCAAAATTTTTACTAAAATAATGGCTAACCGCCTAGAGGTTGTTGCCTCTGCTCTCATTTCCCTTGAACAATTTGGTTTCATTCCCAAAAGGTCTATCTGGGACAACATACACACCGTAGCCAATGTCTGTCAATCCACAGCTTCTGGAGCACTTGTTTTTTTAGACCAGCAGAAGGCCTATGATAGGGTCAACTAGGAATACCTCAAAGCCTGCCTCTACAAGTTCCACCTCCCCTTTTGTTTCATTAATTGGGTGATGTTGCTCACAGAATCTGCCACAAGGGCTGTGCGTGGCCCTGGAATCCTCAAGGATGTATTTCGCCCTCAAAGGGGCCTACGCCAAGTAACCCTCTAATCCCACTCTTTTATAGCTTCAGCCTTGACCCACTTCTTCAAAATATGAATTCCCACCTTACTTGTGTCCATGTGCAATGCCAAGCACCAGCCAAGATGTTGGCGTTTGCTGATGATTGTGTGGTTGGGGTATTTAACAATCATGATGCATGCGCACTTGAAGAAACTATCCAGATTTTCTTCAGGATAAGTAATGCTGCACTTAACGCCATCAAAACCAAAATTGTTCTCCTTGATCAGTATCAAGCCCACTGGTCCCCAGCGCCCCGTTTTCTACCTGCTTCAACAACTTGCTCATGGGAGTGCTTGCCCTGCCCATCCCACACCGCCCCGCTTGTGCTCCACTTTGTGCCAAACCCCACCATTGGCCCTGTCCGCCACCCCCCCCCCCCCCCCCCCCCCCCCCCCCCCCCCCCCCCCCCCCCCCCCCCCCCCCCCCCCCCCCCCCCCCCCCCCCCCCCCCCCGGGTATGGCTGGAGGTGGGAGGGTATGCCTCAACAATGATGGAAAAACATATCCTAGACAACGTTACGAAATGCATAGCTTCCCTCAAAGCCCACCAGACCTCCCTTACAGGCAGGGTAGTGCTAACCAACTCTATGCTCCTTTCTAAAGTTTGGTTTAGGGCCCACGCCATCACTTTTCCCCTTGTTTCTTAAAGTCATTATATGCCCTTCTGCAAGGATGGCTTTTGTTAGGCCGCCCACTGCCAGTGCGCCTGGATGTCATGTTTGGCCCTCGCCATAGTGGTATGGGCCTGCTCAACTTTGAGGCCCATGATGTCAAAATCCTTGGCACCTGGATCACTGCCATCACCGAACCCACGATCTCAGCCCAGCACTGGTCCCGCACGGCCCACTCCAACTTCTCCCATGCCCTGGGCCTCACCAATCCTGCCCACCTCTTTCTCTGTTAAAATATCTCGCCTCAAATCCTTCTGCTGCGGGCCCACATGGGACTTCACCCCACTTTAAAAGGATCCTCCTCTCCATGTGGAGCTCTGAGTGGAGAATTCACATCTGTGGGCACACCACCCAGAGGGGCGCCCTACTCCTCAGTTCATCCTGGAAGTACAAGGACTACCCATACTGAACGGAGTGATACCCATGAGGTCCCCTACCATAGCCAGGGTGAACTACCTGGACATGTTGGACGTCCCCTACTCCCTAGATTCCCAGAAAGCCATATGGAAGTACGCCCACCACCCTCTTCTGAAGCCGCATATTTGTTCCCATGTGTGGCACTGCTTGAGATGGGTATACCATACTGCCAAGTGCTCTAACGCTTTGCACTCATCTTGCATCATGTGTGGCCATTATGGAACATTGGTCCACTGCCTGGAAGAGTACCCTCCCTCAAAAGCGATATGGTGTGAGGTACAGCATCTATTTTGCCAGGATCAGGCACAGCCCTTCAGCCTGTCTAAGGACATATTTGATTTGTCCATTGTTTCCCCTCTACCACCTTCCCTCTGTGCCTTAGTGGTTGCAATCGCTATGTGGACTATCCATATGATTGTCTTGGATGCTATCTTAGGCTCCACTTCCACCCTTCAGGAAGCTCTACGCTGGTTCCAGTCGCGCCTAGTGGACCACTTTCAAGCATGGATGTTTGGGTACCTCCCACCCCATTGCTGCCAGATGGTCTCCTCCTGGTTCCCGGTTTGATTCATCACTTCAGACCCCTTCCTACATACATGCTCAATAGTGGCGCAATCCCCTACATATGTAACCCCCCTTCCTTCTCTTGGCGTTCCCGCTGGCAACAGGAGATAGCGTTTGCTTCTCTGGGGTGCCCTCCTCTTGCTGAAGTTCGTTTTGTTAGTTTAGTTTACTTATTGGAAGTGTCCATCCCCCTGGTCAGCCTTTCCCAGATAAAATTTAAATTTTAAATTATAAAATATAGAAGATAAATCTGCTTTAAGCAACTTCATCAGTTCAAATCTATACTAGGCTTAGGGGGAAGATTGGGTTTTTTCCTCTGTGAAGACCACAGGCAACTTCTTGATGGCAGGAAAAACCCAAGGATCTAGACCCTCAATTTCCTTAACAAGACTTATTCCAGCACTAGATTGGGTACCATTGCAGTTGTGTAAACTTTTTTACATTAATTAATTCACTTCAAATTATTCTCAAAGTTTGAACCTTTGTCAAAGTCCTTATCTCTAAATTTTAAATTAAATTAAAAAAATGTTTTGGAACCTCTGATTCACCCAATTGCCATTTCCAAGAGGCTTTTCCAGCTTCAACTGAAGTGATGGCATCTGATTGGCCAGAGCGCCATTTATGAGGATTTTCATCCTCATCACCTTTTTTAGTAATATTGTGGTTGGCGGCATCTGGTTTTCCAGAGCGCCATTTACAAGAAATTTCAACCTCGTCAACACATTTGGAGACATCATACTTGGCCGCATCTGGTTGGCCAGAGCTTTGTTCTCAAGGATCTACTCCCTCATCGCCATATAGCTAACATTGGATTTGGCGGCATCTGTTTGGCCAGAGCACCATTTACAAGGATTTCCTTCCTCGTCATCCTTGAGATATTTATTTAAGTTTTATTTAGAGGCATCTAATTTTGTCAGATTGCCATTTTCAAAATTTGTAGCAATTGTGCCCATCACCCTTGGCCCCAATCATTGCATTAGGGAAGATTAGGGCAATGTGGCGGTCAGGCAACGCCTTGACCATTACACTAGCTGTTATGGACACCTCCAACTTGACCATAAGATAACTCCTTCTGTACTTTACCAGTACCGCTTAGAACCAGCAGTAATCTCACTGAAAGATAAGACTGAAACCTCCATCATGGGTGGAGGTCTCCTCACTACTAGCTCTGCACCGCTGCAATTCATGGAGTACCCCTCGCTTTTATCCTGAAAATAGAGGGGTTAGTAAGTATAACCCGTTTGATTCAGAACATTCACTTCCATTTAGCCACAAACCATCAGTTGCCATTTTAGAACCTATGCCTTATGTCCACCATGTTGCCCAGTTGTCCCAGTTGAACAACTCGATCCTATTACTCCAGAGTCACCTTAATTGGCGGACACTATCCAGAAACGGGTAGATATTCATGCAAAGATGATTAAAGAGGACCCTCCTTGTCTGACCTCACCAAAAGCTTGGCCATCCTGGCTGGTTGGCTTTATATGGTAAGGATCTCCCTCCCGTTAAGCATAGATCATTAAGCTACCCTACTCCAATCAAATCTTGTGGGCAAGTCACTATAAATGGGGAATCATACGCCGTTGAATCCTCAGAAGATTTACTTACACTCTACCCTCTAGGTTTGGAGTCATCCTATACTCACTTGACTCCACAGAAAATAAATCCTCCTCTGCGTACTTCTTGTTTATGGTTATCTTCTCCTCTGAAGGATAGAATTATAAGCGCTCATTTTGGTAGACATTGGTGCTTTTGAAAACTTCAACTGTCAAGAGCTGGAAGAGTGCCTGGACCTACCCTGGGTGTTAGTCTGTTTGTGAAAGTTGGTGCATCTCAAACTATTCTAAGCTACCATGTACTATCATCTGTTTCATTTGTTGCAGGCGATCGGTACTGTTAGAATTTTGGGCGATAGCTTGGCTATACATGGAAGTTAGTGCAGAATCAAACCCACTGAGCAATAGGACGGCGATATGGAGATCGCCGACCTCAAAACACACTTAAATAACTATATAAATATGGAGCAATTGCCCTGACAAAACTTCTTTATTTTATCATTGCAATATCAGTGGATACTTGCTGTTCCGCTCTACTTCCTATCCAACAATCCTCCTCCTTCAATCTTCTTGTATCACTTATGTAACAGCGACATCAGTTGGTACTGACCCTTTTGCTTAAATATTCATTCTGCCATATTCTCATTGGTTCTGGTAGAGTTTACCATTTATTAAATTTTTGATCACCTTAGTTTGAGGCGATCCACTCATCTTTTGTCATACGTTGACATCACCTTATCACCTGATTTAAAGGTGATCCAATAACTAATCCTTTCCGACCCAAAATCACCTCATCTCAAGGCGCTCAAATAATTATAACTATAAATCATGATTGGCGGATTATGGTCAATCCACTATGGCTATTTTGGGCTTATCATCCAGTCATATCAGAATATCAACATTACCCCCCTTGTCTGGATGATAAGTCTCCTATTGTTTATATGCTCAGAGGAACTTTGCATGCACTCTTTGCTAATACGACTGCTCATGGAGTCCTTGATAGTATATGCTTCAACACCTTTTTTCTTGATAACTTTAAACGGACCGATCCAAATTCTGGCCTATTTTGCTTCCAACCAAGCCCATGTTGGTCATGGAATAGAACCATGTCCCCATCTTTGAACTGAGCTAAGCCACTATGCCGCACATGATTGGCAGCCTGATTCTTTATCTTCCTAGCTACGTTGAATTAGTACACTTCAGTTTGTAACTTAATTAATGTGTCAGATAGTTTAGTCAAATAGCAGTGGGGATCCATTCTGCCAATATCTTCTATGCATGTATAAAGAAGTGCCATAAGGGCAGGGTGATGTTCATATAGTATTTTGAAAGGACTCTTCCCCATGGCAGAATGATAGCTAATATTGCATGCGAACATGGCGGTGGAAAGAAGGGAACTCCAATTGGAAGTTTGATCAGTTACCAATTTCTGGAGTATGTTCACCAAGGTCCCATTATCTCGCTCAACAATCTCATTAGACTCAGGGTGGTATGGGGTCATCAGAACCCTACGGATTCCCATTAGCTTGTTCACCTTTGTTAGGATATGCAAGGTGAAGTTGGTTCCATTATCAGCAAGAATGAACTGAGGACAGCCATGTTTTTGGATAATACATTCCATTACAAACATGGTCACTGAGACCGCTTCCAAATCCTGTATTGCCCTTTCTTCAACCCACCTGGTCAACTGGTTGATTGCCATCAGGATGTACTTGGACCAGTTAGCTCCCATTGGCAGAGGGCCAATAACATCAAGTGAACCCATATTCCAAGAAAAATGGGGTTTTACTAGCTGGTATGAGATCTTCTGGCAGAACTGCTTTATCACTTGGAACTGGTGGCAACAATATATGGTTTCAATCATGTCAAAGTTCATGCTTTCCCAATAATACTGAGGGCACAATAATTCCATCATATTGCGCTTGCCCCATGTCCAACTGCCTTATGCACGCTCATGATAATGCTAGGCTGTTCTGAGGGTTGTGGAAAGTTCACCATTAAGTCTTTAATCTGTTTGTACAACTCCCCGTTACGCTGACAGGTATTGGCTCTTATTTCATATAATGCCTTTATAAATTAAGGCTAATCGTTGTACTTTCTGCTGAGCATATTATCATACATTATGTCGCTCAGATCTTCCATAACTGCAATCGTTGGTAGTCTTAATAAGCAATCATCTTTTTGGTGTTTTGCTTCAGGTTGGTGGAGGATCTCAAAGTTATACGCCTGCATTTTGAGAGCCCATTGGGCTAGACGCTTTCAGGCTCCTGAGATTCTGCAACCAGCATAACAAAGCTTGATTTGTTACAACTTTGAACTTCACTCCATGTAAGTACATTCTGAATTGCTTATATGTGTAGATCACCGCTAAGTACTCCCACTTGGTCATGGTATAATTATGCTCATGGAAGTTCAGGCTCCAATTGTAGTATTCAACGGGGTGCTCCACCCCTCATTGTCTTTTGGGGATAGGACCGCCCCAACGGCGGAAAGGGATGCATTCATCTGGATAATAAACTTTTTATCAAAATTGGGATAGCGCAGCACCGGCTCATGCTTTGTGCCATCCAAAGTGTGTCAAAGTAGCATTGACGGCGTTCCATCCATTTAAACACAACATCCTTTTTTATTAAATTAAATAGTGGACCCCCAATACAACTGAAGTTGGGTATAAAGCAGAGGTAGTAGCCAACCATTCCCAAAATACATGTATGTTGCATTTACTGGTTGGCGTAGTCATTTTATAGATGGCAGCCACCTTAGCAGGCTTCACTTTCAGCTCCTTTGAGTCTACAATAAACCCAAGGTACTCCAGTTGGTCCTTAAAGAAGTGGCATTTATGGGGCTTGAACTTAATGTTGTCTTCATCAAGCTGGCGGAAGACCTGCTCCAGATGGTTAAAATGCTCAGTTAACATACGTGAAAAGACATTGATATTGTCAAGGTACACAAGAATGAACAAAAGCTTCAGGTCACCAAAAATGGTGTCCATGGCCCGTTGAAACGTATCTGAAACATTACACAGTCCTTATAATATATGGGTTGGTTGGAAAAGCCCATTGGATGTTATTATGGTTCATTTCTCCTGTTATGCCATGGACAATCTAATCTGCCAATAACCTGATATAAAATCCATTGCTGAGAAGTAACGAGATCCCCCTAACCAATCCAAAGCATTGATGATCCATGGCAAGGAATAAAAGTCCTTCTTGGTGATACTGTTGAGCTTCCAGTAGTCTATTACAGCCTGATTGTTACCATCCTACTTTTTAACAATTAGAATGGGCGAAGCCCATGGACTCTTCAATGGATCAAGCATCCCTTGCTCCAGTAGCTTTTTGGTCTCCTCTGTTACTGCTTCCTCAGCTGCCCTAGATTATCGGATTGGCCACGACCTGATGGGGATGATCCCCATTTTCCAATCAATGGACCACCCCCAAGAACACCCTAAATTTTGGTCATCAACAACAAAAATCTTCCTATATTTTTCAAATAAAGACATCGCTCAATCCTTCTGTTCTTTCATTGTTTCAGCTAAGTTTTTGCGCGGTAACACTATCATTACTCTGGGCTGCAACTTGATGATAGACCAAATTCATCCAGCGGCCCAAACTCATAATCCTGAAGGACCTCCTCAACAGGGGTTAAGTGTAAATACGCCACTATTTACTGTCAGCGGATTTGCAATGGTTCTATTTGTAGATTCACAAGTAGAACCTTTATCTCCTCATGTCCTGGTAGTATAATGCCTGGAGCCACATGGGGCTCAAGACATGATTGCTGATAAAGGCCAATAACTTCCCCAAAAAGCATGGCTGGTACTTCCACCTCCTATTCAGTGTTTATCATAACTTGGTGTCCAGAGGGGATGGATACAGACCCAGCAGCTTTGAGAGGCAGCCCTTGGTATTCATATATCTTCTGAGTGAGGGCCCAGGCCTCTTTTTTAATTGATGATAACGCACGGGAATTTTCCTTCACTATAGGAAAGGTTGATATGTCCCATGTGCCTCAAGTCACTTAGCCCTCCTCTGGAGGTAAAATAAATTGGGATCTACTGCCCCAAAAATCGAAGGTCTCTTTCATCATATCAATGACAGCTAAATAGTCTCACATTAAAGCGGTTCCAATTAACAGGTCATAATTATTGTTTGGCAACACTATTTCTGTGGTAACATTGACAATTAACCCAACCCGCAAGGGTAGCGCACTGTGCGCTCCCTCGGAGACCATGCTTTCCGCGCCTACAGTCCCATACACCATGCATTGTTCCACATCAGGCTTTAATGTCAACTTTGCCAGATACTTAGTGGACACTATGTTAACTAGAGCGCCCATATTTATTATAACGCAGACTTGGGTTTTTGCTACTACAATTTCACAGTATATACACTCAGAGTAAGATTAATTCTGATTGTTTAATATGTGGACATTCAAACGATCTCTTCTCCCAAGGAAGCTCATAATTCCCTTGCTGAATTTAGGGTATTTTTTAACAATAGCATCCACAGGGAGTGCAACATTTACCCCCTTAAGAAAAGCGCATCAGAGTATGGATCTGGCTCGTCAGTAAAAATTTGGTCAAGCATTTGACAGGCATAAGGCTTCTGTTGCTCCTGAGGTCCTTCTTCTGCTATGCCCTAGGTTTGCGCTCATGTCAATATATTCACCCCTCCAACTGGCTGCTGATATAGAAATGAGTCATTGTACAGAGGGACTTCCACTTAATGTACATGCATAGGTTAAGGTGGGACATTTGAGGTTGGAATAGCAGAGGTAGAGAGTCCTGATTCTACACCATTCCAATTTTTCCTTGGTGGTACTGATCCTGCTGTACGTATTGGACCTGACGATTGAGGCAAGTTCATGCAAGATTCCCAGAGTGACCACATTTGAAACAATTTACCCTGTAGCGTCCACACCCTTGGTTTTCACATAATGGGACAGGCCAATAAATAGACTGCTGACGGTTAGCATAATTAGAGCCAGGTCAGTAGTTGGGCAGATGCTGATTAACAAAAGCAGGGCGGGGCGGAGGTTGAACTTCTGGGTGTAACTCAGATGAGGGCGTGTGCATAATAATATGGCTGGGAGTTACTATATGACACCTGAACAGATAGGAGAATTCCCCAAATAATAAGGGCCATTGATGACTGCGGGATGTTTCTGCTCTGTATTGGGTGAAGGAAAGTTAACATATAGTTAACGCAAAAACTGAACAATCTTGAGCAGGGGTACGTCATCATCCAAAATAGGAGTCATGACATTGTATAGCTCACGATATGGCTTCACCACTGAGGTCATTGCAATGCACATGTCAGATTTGGATAGAGTCCCCACCCCATTAACACATAGGCTTCTGCCATAAATTTGTCAGCAAAGGCAGTGATGGTCTCATTCTGTTGAAACCCAATGGTTAAGAACTCATCCTTCCACTTTGACATCTTTGCGGTACCCCCAAACAACTGCAACACAATATCCTTCACTTCTTGGTAGGTAACTGAACTGTTTGAAAGATAGCAGGTGACTTGATCAGCACTTCTAACATCCAAGGTGGATATTAATAATTTCGCTTTATGCCAATATGAGGCGCCTTCCACTGAAAACTCAAATTGCTTAAAGAAACTGTGAATATTCCCATTTCAATTAAACGGAGGCAGCTTATCCATACAAACCTCCCAAAGAAGCTCATCCTTCCTTTTGAGCACAGCGTCCAAGACAAGTTTAATATCCGCATATTTGGTTGGCACAGTGGACTGGAAGAAATCCCTGTCAGTGCTGGCCTGATGTGACATAGCGATTACTGAAGATTTTTAGTGGTTGATCAATGGGCCCCCTGTAGTGAGCACCACTGTTATAATTTTGGTTGATAGATTAACTATACACTGGAAGAGTTTGCACAGGGTCAAACCCACTTAGCAATAGGAGGACAATATGGAGATCACCAGCCTCAAAACGCACTTAAAATATATAAATATGTAGTAATTGCCCTGACAAAACATCTTTATTTTATTATAATAGTATCAGCGGATACTTGCTGTTCCACTCTAATTCCTATTCAGCAATCCTCCTCCTTCAATCTTCTCATATTGCTTATATATCAGCAAATTCAGTCAATACTGACCCTTTTGCTTAGACTATTTGTTTCTCCATATTCTCATTAGTTCTGACAAAGTTTACCATTTATTAAATTTATGATCATCTTAGTTAAAGAGAATCCACTCATTAGTCAACATATGTCAACATCTTAATATTTGTTGTATGTCGAAATCACCTTAACACCAGATTTGTAGGCGATCCAATAATCTATCTTTTTCAACCTAATATCGCCTCATCTCAAGGCGCTAAAATAATCATAATTATAAATCATGGTTATCGGATAATGGTCGATATGCCATGGCTATTTTGAGCTTATCATCCAGTCATATCAGAATCTCAACAGGTACTTTGCGGAAAGCTTCTCCTCAATTAAATCTCCTGTACCTCTTTATTCTGGCGTTGGCTGGTGGCAGCAGTTTAAAATCTTCACTAACCTTGTGGACTCACCATGCATTTGAAGTTCCCTGGAAGAATCATGGTTACCATCCTTTGCTCAGATGAGAGCGCAATGACACTCCCTTGAAAGTAAGGTCTCTCTCCTAAGGTGGGATTAGCCTCTATTCAACTGACTGACACCCTGACCCCAGCACTTATCCTGCCTGAATGCATACACGGATATGCTGATCTTTTTGATTCCTCTAAGGCCTGCCCACTCCCTGAGCACACCAAATTTGTCTTTGAGTTTGAGTTGACCATGTACCTCATGATATCCTCTCCAATTTATCCCTTGCTTTTGAGGGAGGAGGCCGCCTTTAGGTGATTGGGTTGCTGACATTATCTCTAAGGGTAAAATCTTCAGAAATCCTCTCCAGTGTGCTCCACCCCCTGTTTGTAGAGAAGTCTGATGGCTCCCTTCATCCCTGCATTGAATATGGCAATATGAACAACGTGAAAGTCATGACCTCCATCCACTCTTTCTGGAGCAAAAGATTTTCCATTACGTGGAGAAGGCTAGGATGTTCAGCAATATAGACTGCCTTAATTTTTTCAACTAGATCCGCACTAAAGAAGGCCAGGAGTAGTTAACCACTTTTTGTAGTCAGAAAAGCATCTACCAGTTCAGGGTCATGCCATTTGATTTAAAGAACGCCCCGCCTGCTTTCAGAGGTTCATTGATGCTGTCTTTGGAAACCTTATGGGAACCTGCATGATTACATAAATGGAAGACATACTGATCTTTTTATTGGATGCAGAATCCCATGCCTGCCAACTTGTATCCATCATGGAGTGACTTTCACGGGCATGTATTACTATTAAGGCTAGCAAGTGTGAGTTCTTCCAATATAAGATTAAATTCTTAAAAAAACACTATCTTCTTTCACGACCACATGATCACCCCAGATGAGGAAGCAGACATCTGCGATTGGGCTACTCACTCATCTCTCACAGAGTTATGCAGCATCCTTGGGACGTTTAATCTCCTCAAGAAGTTCACCCCCCAGCTCTCAGAAATTGTCGCCCCTCTCTACCGCATCAGGGAAGAAGATTTTCAATGGACCATAGAATGCAACACCACGTTCCATGCCATTAATTCCATGCCTTTGTCCAGCCTGGTGTTAGCATATGCAGACCCTAACCGCCCCTTTATTGTTGCCACTGACGCTTCCAACTTTACAGCGGGAGCTGGTCTGTTTCAGGAGGGGAGTATGGAGTGGAACGGCCTGTTGCTTACTTTCTAAGAAGACTCTGGCGCAGCTCAACTACGCTATTTACAATAAGGAACTCCTTGCTGTTGTTGAGGCGGTAAAGCACTGGCGCCACCATTTTCATGGGTCCAAGTGGCTCTTTGCTGTCCACACTGACCACAAAGCGTTGATGTACTACCGCGCCCCTCAGAAGCTATTTCCTCATCAGTCCCAGTGGTTGAAAATCCTGTCAGTGCTCAATTTCCAATATGACTTCGTTAAGGGTACCAAAACCTGTTACCAGATGCCTTATCCCAGAACCCTGATTCCGCTCCTGAACTAGCACTAGTTGATGCCCACAATACCCAGGTGTGATTAAGATGGAACAGGTGAAGTAAAGACCACCGGCTAACCCCCTGCTCTTCTTATTATGGAACCTTTTGAATGGGATACTGACACCCCTGCCCACGTTAGGTTGTCCCAATTCCTGTTGGCTGACTATGACAAGATTAGCAGGCTTACATAGAAATGGCGAACCCTGGACAAAGATTACTAGTTTCTATATGCAGGTCTTTCTCCATCAAGGCAAGTGGTGGGTACTGCCTATATCCTTGAGAGAATAGGTAATTCATGAAGCTTGTAAACTCCAACTGCTGGCCACCCTGGAAAGAACAAGACACTTGAGTGGGTATGCTGCTCCTACAGTTGGAAGGGTATTGCTACAGATGTGGCAATATCGTAAAGTCCAGCTTGACGCATAACCAATTAAAACCTATTCACATGAAGAGCGCTGGGCTGCTTGTCCCCCTCAAAGTGGCAGAGGGCCCCTGGACATCAGTGTCCATCAATCTTTGTGGAGCACTCTTGTCTCAGGGTTTTTTGCATTAATGGTTTTAGTGGGCCGTTTTATTAAGATGACACATTTTATCCCCTGAATTACCGCTATTACCTCAGTCCAGACAGCCCGCTTCTTTGTGGACTACATCTTTTGCCTACATGGCCTCCATAATGAGATTATCAGTGATCGCAGCCTGCAATTCACTGCTAGTTCTGGGAAGCCCTACTTTTCATCCTATGCATCCTCTCCTGACACTTCACAGCCTTCCACCCCCAGTCAAACGAACTGACGGAGAGTGTGAACCAAGGTTTAGATGCAATTCTTGCGTAGTTATTACAAAGCTAAACAAAACAATTGGGCATCTCACCTTCTGATGGCGCAAGTTTCCTATGATAACCTTACTCATACATCTGCAAGCACATCTCCCTTTTTCACAAACTATGGTTACAACCCCAACTTCAATATAAGTCTGAGGATTGAGTCCACCGTTGTTGCTGCTAATGAGCGCGCTAAAGAGCTCAGAGACACACCAGGCAGTGAAGGATCATCTTGTTGACGCTGTGAAAATTCAAATAGCATATGCTGACTACAAGCGCCGTATAGCCCTGAGTACAAGCCAGGAACTAGTTATGGTCAACGCCAAGAACCTCCACTTTTAACAAACTTTCGCAAGTTAGGCTCCAAGTGTGTTAAACCCTTTAAGATCATCAAGAAAGTTGGCTCGTCAGCTTACCAGTTTGACTTGCCCCCTTCCATCAAGGTGTTCAGCACCCTACATGAGTGCCTCCTAACCCCCTTCTATGGTCCCATGCCACCTCACCCTAAGCCTGTCATATTAGATGGTGAAACCCAATATGAGATCAATAATGTTCTTGCTTCCCGCCAATCCCAACGCTGCCTAAAGTACCTGGTGTCCTGTAAAGGTCATGATGAGACTGAGAACAACTGGTATTTCATTGAGACAGGACCAATGCTCAGGACCTAATTTTCAACTTCCATGCTAGAGTTCCCAATGCTGTAGGTTCTGCCACCCAAGCCTCCTTAGCCGCCATGAAGCTGCTTACCCCTACAAGGACTTTTACTTGGCATATGTTCCCTCAGGCGGCGTAGAACCCCATCCAAGAGTGGAGGATGATGTCACAGTTAGTGACATATTAATATTATCGAACGCCCTACTAAAGCAAAGTCAAATAAGTCTTTAAAGTCAAGGCCAGAACCCTAAAGTTAAATTATGACCTCTCCAAGGTCATTGGCTAAAAAATTGGGTTCTGGCTTTGCCATCCAGGGCTGAGGGAAACAGCTCTTCATAGGAAGAATGTCTGGCAGAAATTGACCCCAAAATCTGGAAAATCACATGTTGTAAAACAATGGAATTCAGCAAAATTTTTAAAAATTTGGTATCGTTGGAAGGCATAAATTTTAAAGCTCAGATCAGTTTTTGTTAATCACTTTGAAACTATCATAGATTCTCCCTTTTTATTTTCAGAGAAAAACTAAAAAAGCTTTGTTTTTCTCAGATAACAGTTAATATAGATAGAGTTTATTGATTAATTGCACAGATTTTCTAATACTTTTCTGTTTATTTTCATGGAGTACCTTGTTTTGAATCGTCGCAATGGCTAAATTCCTTTTCCCTTTCTGGTCTAACTCCCAAGTTGGGTGCAAACCTGCCCCCACGCCATGGCCTGTTCCGCCAACTTCACTGCGACTTATTTTGCCAAGTTTCACAGTAGTTCTTATGCTACCTTCCCCAGCTCTTAGGCACTTATGACCCTGATGATTGTCATCAGTTTGATGTGCATCTTATATACCAAAGTTTATATGGAAACATAACCAAGATCACATGGAACGTTGCTTCCACTTGCTGGGTCACATTTCCTTGTTTTTGCACCTTTTGCCTGGCGCTTTTCCTTCTGAGACCTTCTACACTCTAGTTTCCCTGACATGAGGCGGTTATGGGATGCTGTGGCACCAAAAACAGTGGAAAGCCCAGTAATGCCATTTTAATAATGGTCAAGTAGCCCTGTCCATGGGGGTGTTGGATAAAATCCACCAGGGAATAATGTGGATTTGATTCCAGGCGTGTTTGGCACAGGAAATAGGGGGAGGACCCTTTCTCGCTCCAGATATCCCAAATTTAGATGAATTACTCTCAGACTTAGAGGGCTAGGTATATTAGCTGACTGAATAACAGGGCCACTTACCACGTTCTATGGATCTGTGTGAAATAAATCAACTGTCAGCCTACTCAGATGAGGCAAATCATGAAGCATGGTTGGCACTCCTGATGGTTAACCAGGGGCGTAGCTCAGTGGAGGAGTATGGGCGGATCTTCTGTCCATTAGAAAGGTGGCCCAGGTGGTAGGTTCTCAATCATTGCAAATGTTCTGTCAATGGTTACAAGCAGATTTAATGGTGGCCATAGCAGCAGCAAAAATTCAAGGTACTCTAGTGGAGGAGGTTGCATTAGCCCTGCAGGTTGGAAAAGCAATTGGCGCTGACAAGAGATCAGCGCTATGGTTCCATGTCACTAGGAAAGGTCTAATCTCCAGCGGGTGGTCAGCCTGAACAGGGGGGCTGTCATGCAGTCCCATGTAATTTCAGAAATGTACAGAGGGATCTATACAAGGGAATGTGGAGGAATACAAAAAATTGTTAATCCAGGGACATGAGAAGGAGAACATGCTCAAGTATTTGCCACCCACGAATTTGTAATTCAAAAGTTCATAGAAAAATATATCTGTCACTTTGCTTTATCCCCATTTATTTATCCTGGTGGAGTTATTCATGAAAGACGGAACATAAGGGATGATAACCCTGGTGGATACAGGGGTTGAGGAAAACTTGTTGAACTCACATTAGCAAAGTTTATAAAGTTGGAGATTCAGGAGGGGCTTTAGGTCATTTTTGCCCATGTGTTATGGAGGGCCCCCTCATGGTGTTAAGCCCCTCATTAGGAGTATGGTAGAGTCCATTTGTGTTCAAAAATAAATTTTGTGTAAAAGAGAATCTGGCCCATCCAATGGTGTTAGGGATGCGGTGGTGGCATTGTTTTGACCCCAGATTTAATTGTCTTTCTATGAAGTTACTTAAACTTAAGTGCGGACTCTCTGATGAGATGGAAGTTGATAGTTGGTGAGTATAATGTAGATGAATCCAAGATCATGGGAGTTATGCAGGCAGATGAATTTCTGGCTGTATACCATGCTTTTGTGGGAGATTTCGATCTTAAAAGGGATTTGCCATTTTTCTCAACTGGCCTATTCACGTTTTCAGATTAATTTATGAAAGGTGCTGAAAATCCTCATGGATGTTCATTTACCATCTTAATTAGTGAGAAAAAGCAGCATTGGAGGAGTATGTAAGTTTAATGTTGAGCAAGGGGTTGATTAAGACATTGAAATCCGCCGTTGTGTCACTGGTACTATAAATAAAAAACAGTAGGGAAGTATGGCTGTGTTTGGACTTCCATCGGCTCAACATAGTTACAGAGATAGACCCTTATCCCATGCCCTAATAGAGGATATTCTCCTTTAGTCACAGGTTGTACCATCTTTACAAAGCTAGATCTTGCAGATGCATTTAATTAAATACCCATGAAGCCAGAACATCAAAGATATATGGCATTTAAATGCCACTTAGGGATGTTTCAATAATGGGTAATTCCATTTGTGCTACAGAATGCTCCAGCGGTGTTACAATGAATGATTGACTAAATGATGATTGGGATGATCAGCTATTGCTGTACCACATATATAGATGACATTCTCGTTTTTTACTGTTCCTAGGAAGATTGCATGCACAATGTTCAGGAGGTACTGGAAGCACTTGCCAAGGTGGATCTGCAGTTGAAGCCAACGAAGTGCAAACTCAACCAAAGCTTGGTAATGTTTTTGGGCAATGTCATGTTCAAGAATGGGCTTGGGATATGCCCCAACAAGCTGCTAGAAGTCTGAGCATTGAAAGCACCAATGGACCAAATGGGGGTATGGACTTTTTGGGGATAATAAATTTTCTCTGGAAGTTTGTGAAAAGTCTGTCATAAATGGCATTACCGCTTACACAGTTAACTTGAGATGTTCCATTCATATGAGGAGAGGAGAAGGAGCGAAATTCAATTTGTTAAAGGAGAAGCTTCTGTTGGCTCCTATTCTGGATCACCTAGACTCTAAGAAACCTTTCATGTTCAAGACAGATGCATCAAATTATATAATGGGAGCAGTGTTACTACAAAAAGGGGAGAATAATTTAGAACACGTTGTTTGATACTTTAACCAAAAAATGATTCCAGAGGAAACAAATTACCCAATATACAATAAAGAATTACTGGTAGTAGTCTCAGCTTTATGGGAATGGCAGCACCATCTGCTGTATGCTCACCACTCTTTCATGGCATTAATAGATCATTGATTGCTGGAGTATTGCCTCAAGCCAAGGAAGATGAACCAGAGCTAAGCCTGGTGGCATGTAGAGCCAGCCCAGTACAATTATTGGGTAGAATACTGGCAGGAAGGGACAACACCTTGGCAGATTGGCTAAGCCATGATGTGGGGCTGTCTTATAGGAGGATGTAGTTTCATGTTTCAACATGACAATAATGTTCTGTCTGGATCAATTTTCAGTGATCAGAAGTGAGGAAAGAAAATTTAGAGAAAAGATCCATTGGAGTATTAGGTGGTTGGCATTTGGTTGTCAGTTACAGTCCAAGAAAGTGGAAGGCCAGCAGCATGACCATCATTGTACTTATGGGAAGAAGAAAAGCATATTATACCATAATACATGTGTTTTAGTCCTGAATCCATCATTGCAATGGTAGGTAAAACTTGCCATGATCACTCATTGGTGGGGAACCCATGGGTTGATAAGATGGTCAAACTGGTGCAGCGCATTTTATTTTTGGCCAAGACTCTGAAACGACATTTTGAAATATGTTTTGGAATGCTTAGTTTGCTCTAAGTACTTATTGGAAGCCTTCTGTTGGTAAGTTGGTTCTACTTAACATTTCAGGTATTCCGTGAGGGTCTAATTAGTGTGAAATTTATTATGGGCCTGTCAGCAGAGTGTATTTAACAGCTGCAGTTCCCTGCGTGGTGGTGCTTGATGCACATGTCCAATGCAAGGGAACTAGTTGACAGTATTCCAAGTATAAAAACTGAGCAGAGGGTGCTTGGGCTAAAGTGGCATAGGGCAAGGGTGGTTAACCTGGTGAACATTAATAAGATTGCACAATCAACAAAACTTGTCTGTATCCCAAAAAGGAGTTCATATCCAAGCTTTGACCAGGGTTAGAGTACACGGGTGACTCAGTATGGAGGAAAACTGAGCTGCCCAGCGGTGTACAAGACGCTATCATTATTCAAGCAAATAAAAATCCAACATGTCATGAGACCCTCTCAAAGAGGTCCACGCACAGGTTCTCTCAAGTCCACAAAAATTCTTTTAAAACTGTAAACAAAAGGGGTATTTATTATATGAGAGGATGAACAATAAGAAAGTTTGGTCACAAGAAAACATATTTAAGCCAACTCAGGGAAATCTTTGATCAGAGGAAGTGGTACTAAGCCTTGGTTACCAATAGGTGCATGCTACCATCTGACCGGGTAACATACTTCAAAATTGACCTTACTTGAGTAATTGATTGAAGTTGAGCCTGACCCAAGTTAGATATTTTATAAATTGAACGGGTTTTGAACCCCTGTTACTGATGTTTTGAATTAGGCCATCATCATCAAGTAAATAACTCATCTGTTTTAATGCAAGAGCCAAAACAAGGGGCTTGGCATTATGACCTAACTTGTACCAACCTGTGCATACCTGGCTTGTACCCAGCTTTGATCCAAGGTGTGCTTGAGGTCAGAAAGGTTCTGAAGCTTAACCTTTTGGACCTCCTGCTTCCCAGCCTTGTCCTTGCTGTTGGTGCCCTCAATAAGGTCATGTAAACATAACACTACCCTCTCCTCTTTTTGGGCTCTCCACCCCCCTCCAGGGGCATTTGCCAAGGTAAAGTTTTTGTGGGCAGGGGCCAACTTCATGGCGGCAATAGCTTTCTTGAACTTTGATCCTACATCCTCAGGAAAACGCTCATGGAATGCTACAATTAGGTCTTGGGCATGGGAGCAGTCACGCTTTGGGACTCAACTGTTCTCCACTGCATCAAATCCCTTCTAGGATACAAGATAATTGAGTCTTCTTCTTACACAATGAGAGGCTACAATCTCCTCCACTTCCCACTCTGGCTCCCCATTCACAAGATAAGCCTTGGGAGTCTCTGGTGGGAGCCCTCAAACAACGTGAGCTTGCTTTCATGAAAGACTGAAAAGATTTGGAACAAGGTGGGGAGATCCAACTGGTATGAGGCGTGGCCTACCTTTCTGACAATGTGATATGGTTCAACCCTCTTTGTTCCCACTTTTTCATGTTTTATTCATTGGAATGTTTTTAGCATCCATCGTCACGATATCTCCTTCCTTGTACACTGATCCAACTCATCTCTTGCCATCAGCATTCTCCTTGTAAGCCTTCATGGCCGCATCTAAATTTGTGTTCACCCCCTAGTGTACTTTCTTGATCATTTTTGCAGTCCACCACTGCTTCCACCTTGGATTGACAAATGGGCTCCATGTTTAAGGCGGAATTGAAGCCATAGTTGGCAAAGAAGGGGGAACAACTGATTAATGCATGTTTGGCGTTGTTATAACTGATTTGGCCATGGGTAGATGAGAAATACAATCTGATCAATCTGTGGCAGTGTAAAACCGCAAGAACTGTTCTAGGCACTGGTTCACTCGTTCATTTTGCCATCTAATTGAGGGTGATAGGCAGTTGAACGGCAGGGATAGATTTTCAGAGTCTTACACAAATCTTCCCAAAAGATGGGGGGAAACTTGGGTCCACAATTGCTGATTATTTCTTGGGGACCTTGTGAAGAGCAAAACCATGAATAATGAAGAGCATAGCCATCTCAGCCACGGTTAATGTGGTTCTGCAGGAGTATAAAGTGGGCGAACTTCATAAAAGGCCCACCACTACCATTATGGCATCATAGCCATCAGATACAGGCAACTTCACAATAAAATCCACTGATAAAGAATTATAAGGCCCTTCAGCCTTTTGAACTGGTACCAAAAACCCTGCTAGTTGCTGTCAGTTCAGTTTCATTTGGTTGCAAACTAGGCACTCTTTACAATCCTGCCCACCTGAGTGGCCAACCCCTTCCAATTGTAAGTGCATTAAATTAGCTCCAGAGTCTTTGCCTTTTCAGGATGACCAACTGTAATTACGTCATGATTGTCCTGGATGATTTCCAGGCGAAGTGGTCCAGCGGGAACCCATAGGCGCCCCTGAAACCACACCTTCTCATCCTTCACATGGTAACCCCAGGTAATATCCTCCTGATTCAATGCGCTCTTAGCAAGGACCATAGTATATTTGGCTGACAATGGCTGGGAAAGGTTAACTTTCTGAACATATCATATTCCTCCACATTCTCCAGAGGAGCATGCACTGGAACGTTGGCCAAAGGAGATGGAAGTTGAGGCACAATCTTACCTGGTAGAATCATCAAATGGGCATTATGCACATTTACCTCCTTTGGACTGGTAGTTAATGCAGGGTTGTGGCATAAAGCATCTTCCAAACCATTCTCATTGCTCTTAGTAAATTCATAATAGAACGCAAATTGGGCTAGGGTCTCATGCCAGCAGGTTTTCCGTGGGGTTGAGGCATGAGGTCCGCGGTAGTACAGTAAGGCATGGTGATCTGTACATATGTGGAAGGGTTGGGATGAGCCATGTAAGTGATGATGCCAATAGGTCAGCGCCTCAACCACTGATAATAACTCTTTATCATATACGGCATAGTTTAACTCTGGTAGAGACATCTTCCTGGAAAAATATCCCATTGGATGCTCTATTCAATCTTCACTACTTGTATTAGGGCCACCACTATGTCAAAGTTGGAGGCATCAGAAACAACAATGAACTCTTTATTGGGGTCGACATGGCAAAGGATGGACTTGGGCAGCATGGTGCACTTTACCGCTTGGAAGGCATCCTGAAAAATTGGGGACCACTGGAGTACTTTTGCCCCACTTGCCTTATACAAAGGCGCTGCACCTTCAGAAAGGTTTGGTGTGAACTTCTTAAGGAACGTACACGTTCCTAAAAGACTCCTCAATACCTTAACCAAAGTTGGAGTGGGCCACTCACAAATCTCCTTCTCCTTGTCTGGAGTTAACATGTGCCCTTGGTCAAACACAACGTTGCCCAGGAAGGTGGCCTGGAACTTAAAGTATTTGCAATTACTTATTTTTAATGTAAGGTCAGCTGGCCTCAAACGCTCCACCATCTGCCAAAGGTGTACTGCATGGGACTCATTGTCAGGGTAAAATAACAAAATATCATCCATGTAAGCTACCCGCATACCTCCAGCAGGTCCCTCAAAGCCACATCAATATGGCGTTGAAAGATAGCAGTTGCATTTTTAAGCCCAAAGTGCATAACCCAAAATTGGAAAATCTCCTTTCTGGTACAGAATGCAGTTAGCCACTCCTGGCCCTTCTTGATCCAGATCTGATTGAACGAGTTTAAGAAATACAGTTTGGAGAAGACTCTCGCCTTCTCCACATAGGATGCAATATGTGATTTTAGTGGTATGGGATGCAAGTCTGGTACTATGACATTGTTGATATTCCCATAATTTACGCATGGGCGTAAGGTACAATCTGCTTTAATCTACAAAGAGAAGTGGGGAACATACAGGGGAAGTTTGCTGAAAAATTGCGCCTTTGGCTAACTGCTCCTTAACCCACACATATAAGGCCGCTTCCTCCCATAAAGTCATTGGATAAATTGGGGAAGATATACATACCAGATCAATGGTGATCTTGAACTTGCAATCAAACTCTGAATGAGCTGGTAGTGCATTGGCTGAAGCTGCATCAAACAAAGATTCCAACCCCTCCAAAAAGGAAGGTAGGGGAACCTCCAAATAGGGCTTCAGCAACGGAGCAAGACTGAGTGTGAGGATATTGGGCCAGTGGGGCAAATTTCCCTGAAAGTTGGCTTCAGCCAAAGGGACAACTAACTTGTGGCCATTCTTCAAAGTTAAGGACAGGGTACTTTCTTTCAAGTTAATTTTGACGTCAGACTTTTGCCACCACCTTATACCCAAAATGATGGGGTACAAGAGTTTTTGATAGCTTAGAAGTGGTCAGACAAATGATATCTACCAACTTGATAATATACTAACCCCATTGTAAATTTCTTGGCATCTGGGTCTACTGTCACTGAGTTGGATTTGCACAGGGTATAGCCACTGAGCAACCAAATCTAACAATATGAGGATCACCAATTCTTATAATAAAACTTGATAAAATATATATGGAGCTATCGCCCCTTATTTTTGCCTATATTTTAAATACTTTACAGACCTTTCTGCTCTCCTCTTTTCCTCATAAAATACTATCCCCTTTTAATCTTCCATCAGGCTCTTTATACCTCAATTTCCCAGCTGGATGCATCCTCAGCTTAGTATCTTCTATTCTTCTTCATTTTTTGAGTTGTTCTTGTTTGTATTGAATTTTAGCATAAATCCTCTCAATTTGCCAAATGTCCTCATTTTGCTCAATTATAATTCGTGTATCCCCTTTTCATAAATCTTGAGACTCATCTTGATTCCCCTTCAATCCACTGATATGGGTAGCGTATCATGCAGTCATACCAACTTCCCAACATCCATAATTTTTAGCATAGGAATACCTTGGGTAACACCTCTTCTACCATACCACTGGGTAAGCAACTCAGTTCAAGGCAGTTGGCTAGGCCTTGGTCAATAAAACTCTCAGTCTCCATTATCTACCAAAATAGTTGTGATGATCTTCCCTAAAGGTGATGAAAGGGTAGCAATCAATAAAAATACCTGAATAATCTTTATTTATAACAGAAAATGCCAATACTTAACCTTCAAACTCTTCTTCAGAGTCTATCATACCCCCAGAATACATTTTTGCATCATAAAATGGAGAGGGATATTTGGCCACTCTTACTACTGAGATCACATACTCCACCATATCTTCAGCAACTGCATAAACGTTTTTATATTGTAATAACAACTCCTTTTCCACCTCCTGGGTTCTGCAGATCATGGTGGTGGTCAAGCATGTGTTTTCTGGGGTAATTTGATACACTTAAATGGGTTCCATATCTAAGCCATAAGAGAAGATATATGGCTCAGTTGTATATATTGAAACGTCATTATAAAGCATGTTTGGGCCACAAATGACCCCATACCTATTATGGTGATGGGTTGTGTTACTTTATCCAATGACATCACCACCAGGCCCTCCATCAAGGATACTGCCTGCACCATCTGAATGTGGTGCTGAAGAAAAACCAGTTTATTTGTGTTGATTTTATAAAATTTGATGAAAAGTTGGGGAATCATGACTCTCAGATTGCAAAGCGACCATATTCACCAGGTACAAGCAAGAAGGGTGGGTACTTTAGTTGGAGACAGCAAGAATAATGCTGAGATGCTCCAACCATTAGCAAAATGAGAAAATGGAGGTTAGCCCCACCACAGCCATGACCAACAGCTGGCGCATCCCATTCACACTTTTCTGAAAGTCCCACATGGAAAAAGTTTGTGAGTATAAGGAAAAAGGTTGGTCATCTAATGTCAGGAGAGTATCTATAACTCTCAGTTTTCTGCGTAGTGGTGCTTGATGCACGGGTCCAACACAAGGGAACTAGTCATCAGTATTACAAGTAGAAAAACTGAGCAGAGGGTGCTTGGATAAAGTGGCATAAGGCAAGGGTGGAACCTGGTGAACATTAATAAAAATTGTACAATCAAAAAAACTTGGCTGTGTCCCAAAGGGGAGTTTATATCAAGCTTTGACCAGGGTTAGAGTACACGGGTGACTCAGTATGGAGGGAAACTGAGCTGCCCAGCGGTGTACATGATGTATTTTTGTATTTAAGCAAATAAAAATCCAACATGTCATGAGACCTTCTCAAAGAGGTCCATGCACATGTTCACCCAAGTTACATAAATACTTAAATAAACTGTAAACAAAGGGGTGTTTATTATAGGGAAGATGACCAACAAGAAATATTGGTCATGAGCAAACATATTTAATTCAACTCTGGGTAATATTTGATCAGAGAAAGTGGTACTAATCCTTGGTGCACCAATAAGTGCACAATACCATCTGACCAGGTAACATACTTCAAAGGTTGACCTTATTCAAGTGATTACTTGAAGTTGAGCCTGACCCAAGTTAGATATTTTATAAATTGAACGAGCTTTGAACCCCTGTTCACTGATGTTTTGAATTGAGCCATCATCATCAAGTAAATAACTCATCCATTTTAATGCAAGAGCTGAAACAAGGGGCTGGGCGTTATGCACCTCACTTGTACCAACCTGGGCATACCTGGCTTGTACCCAGGGTTGATCCAAGGTGTGCTTGAGGTCAGAAAGGCTCTGAAGCTTAACCTTTTGGACCTCCTGCTTCCCAGCCTTATCCTTGCTGTTGGTGCCCTCAATAAGGTCATGTAAACATGACAGAGCCTGCCAAAAGTCAAAGGAAAGGATATTATTACAGTGATTATTGTATTGTTGACTAAATATGCCAAATTTTTCCTGTGCACTACCAATCTTGCATCTAAGGGCGCAGCAAAGATTTTTGTTGATGAGATTTTTGCCTGCTATGGACTACTGATGAAAATAGTATTTGGACCACAGTCCCCAATTTGTATTGAGATTCTGGTCCAACTTGCTTGAAAATTTGAAACTTTTCCTTTGTCAGTCTTTGGCATATCATCCCGCTCTGATAGACAAAAGGAGAGAGTAAAGCAAATACCTGAACAATCTTTCACAGTATTATGTTTCTGATTGGCAGTATAATTGGGTCTCATGAATCAGGTTGGCCAGTTTACTTATAATAACCATTGTCAATTGTTGATAGGAATGACCCTATTTTTGTGAACCATTAACTCAATCCTGCATTAGATGGTGGTTTTAGTGGTGGAGTATGTCAGATGGTGGGTGAGATAACCTGAAATATGGTGGACATCAGGAAAAAATTATGGAGAAATTTGGGACAAGCCATATTGCATCAGAAGCGTCAGGCAGACTGATGAAGACCAGATCCATCATTTGTTACTGGAGATTGGGTGCTGGTGGTAGCTAAGAACTATGCTATGCCAGTGAAAAGACAAGATCTTTGACCAAAGTTTTTGGGTCCATACAAAATTATTCATGGTTTCAATAGGGTCACTTTTGAACTGGAGCTTCCAGAAGGGTAAAAGGCTCACCAGTGATCCATGTCTCACAACTTTAGGGGTTTAAAGGAAAAGGACTGGAGCAGCTGGGACTGTTGAGCTCTTGAAAGGATGATGGCCATAAAATGAGGTCAAACAGATACTGGATGCACAGTGGGTGAGAGGCTGGCAGAAGTTATTAAATAAAATGGAAGGGATATCCAGTAGAGGATGTGATATGGCAAATGCTAAAAGAATGTGCACATTGTCCATAGAAGGTCCAGAAATTCTGGGCATCACAGGGGGGTGATGTAATGGATCAGGCACAGACTGATCTGCACATTAACCTGGTTGGAAAAAGCTCAGATTCTGCTGAGAATTTGAAGATTAATTCATATAAGTTGAGATTGAGGAAAGAGAAAATTGTGAATGAGGTTATTGAGGGTGTTATAATTTCAGCAGTATTCAATAAATATGCCAGCAGATTTTTGCACAGGGTTAAACCACTGAGCAATAGGGACTAACAATATAATGATCACTGCCCTAAAAACAAACAGAATACTTTAAATAAATATGGAGCGCTCACTCCCAAAACCTCTTAATTAAAGGTACTTTGATACCATGAATTCTTCTTATTCCGCTATACTCTATCCTTTTCAACAACAACCTTCATAATCTCATCTCGCCTATTATTATAGCAACTTTTAGATGCTACCATGGCTCTGTCAATTCTTCATTCATTAATTCACATCGCCTATTTGAGGCGATTTCCCAATAACCCAATATCGCCTTATTTTGAAGTGCTTAAACTACTGTTACCAGTTTGATGCCAGAGGATTTCATCCTTTTTGCCTTGATGACCTTGGGCAGTTCAATTCCAACGGATTCAAACCATTTTGCCATGATGACCTCAGGCTTATCGTCCAGACATATTAAATTCATGACATTACCCCCTCCTTGACTGGATGATATGGTTCCTATTGCTTATATGGCCAAAGAAACTTTGCATGCACTCAGTTGATGATCTGACCACTAGTAGGGTTCTTGATAGTATATGCATCTATACCAGTATTTACAATGACTTTGAATGATCCAATCCAGATACTGGCCAGCTTATGTTTCAAGCCAAACCCATGTTGATCATGGAATAGGACCATGTCTCCATCTTTAAACTGTGCTAGGTCACTCCATCATACCTGATTGGCAGCCTGGCTTTTGATTCTCTTAGCTAGGCTGAATGAGTACGCTTTGGTTTGTAACTTAATCAGCATATTCATTAGGATGGTCAGATAACGTTGTGGATCCATACTGCTAGTGTCCTCTACACAAGCATATAAGAGGGCGGGCAAAGCGGGGTGCCATCCATAAAGTAATTGGAATGGGCTTTTCCCATGGCAGAATGATAACTAATATTATAAGCAAAGATGGCGGTGGACAAAGGGGAGCTCCAGTCTGAGGGTCAATACACTACTAATTTATGGAGTATGTTCACTAAAGTCCCATTGACCTGCTCCACCATTCCATTTGATTTGGAATGGTATGGGGTTGTCAAACCCCTCAGATGGTCATTAGCTCATTAAGCTTTGGAAGAATGTGGGAAGTGAAGTTAGTACCGTTGTCAGTAAGGATGAACTGAGGACAACCATGTTGCTGAATTATGCATTCCATGACGAACTTGGCCACCGTTAGTGCCCCTAAATCACATATTGGCCATGCCTCAACCCACCTGGTCAAGTGGTCAATTGCTACCAAGATGTATTTGGACTGGTTTGCCCCTGTTGGTAAGGGACCCACAACATCAATTGAAACGGTGTGCTAGGCAAAGTGTGGCTTCACTAACCAGTATGAAGTCTTAGGGCGGAACAGCATGTCCACTTGACACTGGTGACAGGAGGAAATAGTATCAAGTAAATCAAAGTTCATGATTTCCCAGTAATACTGAGGTCGCAAAAATTCCATGGTCTTATGCACTCCACTATGTCCAACCGCTCAGTGGGTGCTCATAATAATATTTGGGCGGCCAGAAGGTCTTGGAATATTCAAGGTAGTGTCCCCTATCTGCTTATCCAATTCTCCATTTCTCTGGAACGCATTGGCCCTTATTTCATCCAATACCTTTATGACTGAGGGCGGTTCATCATTGTACTTGCCACTAAGCATCTTATCAAACATAATATTGCTCAGATCTGCCGTAACTGCAATCATGGATAATCTCAATAAACAATCAGCATTCTGGTGTTTCTCTCCAGGTTGATGCAATATTTCAAAATTATATACCTGAAATTTAAGAGCCCATCAGGCTAGACATCCTTCTGGTTCTTTAAGATTTTGTAACCAGCATAGTGAGGCATGATCTGTTACAACTTTGAATTTTACTCCATGCAAGTACACCTGAAATTGTTTATAGGCGTAAATCACTGCTAAACACTTGCGCTCAGTCACAATATAATTGCATTCATGACTGTTTAAGCTACTACTGCAATATGTTACAGGATGCTCTTCCCCTTCCTCATCTTTTTGGGATAGGACTGCTCCTAAAGCAGAAAGCGATGCATCCATCTGAACAATGAACTCTTTCTCAAAATTGGGATAGCACAACACTGGTGCACTGGTTAATGCTACTCAAAGTGTATCAAAAGCGCATTGCTGATGCTCAGTCCATTCAAATGTAGTGTCCTTTTTTAAAAACTCAAATAGTGGGCCCCCAATACAACTGAAGTTTGGGATGAAGCACTGGTAATAACCAACCATTCCCAAAAATACATGTATATCCCACTTGCTATTGGGTGGAGTCATTTTATGGATAGCTTCCACCTCAGCTGGTTGAGGTTGCAACCCTGTGGCGTCAACTACAAACCCCAGGTATTCCAGCTGGTCCTTAAGAAAGCGGCAATTCTGAGGTTTGATCTTTATGTTGGCCTCAGTAAGCTGGCAGAATACAGCTTCTAAATGATCGAGGTGTTCCAAGAAGGTTTGGGAGAAAACTTTATTGTCATCAAGGTATACAAGGACATACGACAGTTTTAGGTCTCCCAGAATAGTATACATTGCTTGTTGAAACGTAGCTGGGGCATTACACAGCCCTTGCAGCATCTGAGTTGGTTGAAAAAGACCTTTGGAAGTGATTACAGCGCACTTTTCTTGCTCCACCAATGGCAACTCAATCTGCCAATAGCCTGAGATCAGGTCCATAGCTGAGAAGAAATAAGCTCCCCCTAGCTGATCTAAAGTGTCATCAATCTGTGGTAAGGGATAGGAGTCTTTTTTGGTAATGCTGTTAAGCTTTTGGTAGTTTATTACTACACGGTTGGTGCCATCCTTCTTTTTAACAATCAGAATGGGTGAAGCCCATGGACTATTCAATGGTTCAAGTATCCCTTGCGCTAATAGCTTATCAATTTCCTCATTTACTGCTCCTTCTGCCACCCTTGATTGGCGGATTGGCCTTGACCTGATGGGAGGGTGATCTCCAGTGTCCATCCTATAAACTACCCCCCATGCGCATCCTAAATTGTGGTCAACAGCAAAAATCTCTTTATATTTTTGAAATAAAGCAATTGCCCTATCCTTCTGTGTTTCTGACAGCCCCATTAATTCGTTGCACAATACTACTGCCATTATATTGAGCTGTGGGTTAAAAGGCAGACCAAATTCCTCCAGTGACCCAAAGCCATGAACTGAACTAACCTCCTCAATGGGGATAAAGTGCAAATATGCCACTATTTGGTGGCAACAAATTTGCAGTGGTACCATTTATAAATTTGCAAGCAAAACTTTGACTTCCTATTACCCTGGTAATATAATACCTGGGGCTATGTGAGGCTCAAACTGCGACTGCTGATATGGCTCAATAACTTCTCTATAGAGTCCATCCGGAACTTCTATTACCAAGTCTGTGTTTACTATAACTTGATGCCCAGATGGAATTGATATAGGTCCCGCAGCTCAGAGCGGCAGCCCTTGATATTCATAAATCTGTTGTGGAAAGGCCCAGGTTTTACCCTTTAACTGATGATAGCACACTGGGATTACTCCATCACTATAGGCTAGATTGATATTCCCCATATGCACCAGATCATTTGGCACTCCGCTAGAGGTGAAGTAAATTGAGATCCTTTGACCCAATATTTCAAAAGTCTGGTCTATCATATCGATAACAGCCCCATAGTGTCGCAAGAAGGCAGTTCCAATCAGCATATCATAATAGCTATTTGGTAACACTATAGCTGGGAATACCACAACAATAGACCCAAACCAAAATAGAAGCTCACTGTATGCTCCCTCAGAGACTGTGTTATCCGCTCCAGCAGTTTCATATATCACTCAATAGTCCATGTTTGGTTTTAATGATAGTTTGGCCACCAACTTGGTGGAGACTATATTAACAAGGGCACCTGTATCTATGATGGCACAGACATGGGTTTTAGCTACAACCAGGTCACAGTAAGTACATTTGAAGTAAGATACATCTTGACTATTTGTAACATAGACATTTATAGCATCTTTGTTTTCAAGAAAACCTACAATCCCCTTGCCAATACTGGGGTATTGTGTGATAATAGTGTTGACTGGATGAGCAATGCTTACTGCTTGCAAGAGAGGGGCATCAGCAGAGGAGCCCAACCTTTCAGGTGAAACTTGGTCAAACATCTGGCAAGCATACAGCTCAACCTGCAACTGGGACCCCTCTCCTGCCATAGCCGCAGACTGCACTTGTGTCAAAATATTCACCCCTCCAACTGGCTGCTGATATAAGACTGACACATCAGCCAAGGGAGCTTCCACTGAGTGTACAGGGGTAGATTCAGGTGGGACATTTTGAGTTAAATTAGCAGAAGTAGAGCATCCCATCTCTACTCCACTCTGCCTTTTCCCTGATTGTACTTTTCTTGCAGGAGGGAATAACCCTGATGATGAAGACAACTTTTGGCCAAGTGCCCAGAATGACCACACAAGAAACAATTGATCCTATAAGATCTGCATCCATGATTGTTGGGGAATGGGCCATCCCAGAAGTTAGGCTGGGGTCAAGCAGTGTAGACAGACCCTTCCTGATAGTTGAACTGCTGATGGCAACTCAGTTTGAGATGATGCATGTGCTGATAATAAGGCTGGTGGTTACCAAATGTATGCTGAACTGAAAGAGATGACTTCCTCAAATAAACAGGTTCAGCAGCGGAGAGGATATGGTTTCACTCTATGTTGGGTGGAGAGAAGTTAGCGGATATCCGGTGCAAGATTTGAACAAGTTTAAGCAAAGGGATACCAACTTCTAAATATGGAGCCATGGTATTGAAAAGCTCATGGTATGGTTTCACAGCGGAGGTCAATGCTATGCATACATCTGATTCAGTTAAAGTTTCTGCCCCAATTAACACATGAGCTTCCAAAGGGGAGGATACCCAAGTGGTAGAGTAGGGACCTCTACCACTGCCTCCCCAAGTTCGATTCCAGTACTGGAACTTTGGGTAGGGGATGATTATGACTGTGTTGGCTTTGCGCACCAATGCCCCGAACTGAGATAGCGAATAGCAAAGGTGGTCCATGGAGTTCCTGGCCTATCATACGCCGCGCATGGAGGTTTTCCAGATTTTATCCTCCTTTCCCATTCATTCGATTTCCCTTAATCGGTGCGGTATCATCCTCAGGTCAGCCCACCTCGAATAAAATAAATAAATTTTAAAAAAACACATGAGCTTCCATCATAAAATGGTCAGCAAAGGTGGCGAGGGTCTCATTAGACTGAAACCTAATTGTTAAGAATTCTGACTTCCACTATGCCATTTTCATAATCCCTCCGAATAACCACAACACATTATCTTTCACTTTTTGATAGGTAGCAGAACTGGTGGGAAGATAGCAGACAACTTGGTCAGCGCTTTCAACATCCAAAGTGGATATTAATAATTTGGCTTTACACCAATCTGAAGCTCCTTCTACTGCAAACTCAAATCGCTTAAAAAATCCACGGATATTTTCATTGCGATCAAATGGAGGCAGATTATCAATATGAACCTCCTGTAGAAACTCATTTTTCCACTGGAGCACAGCGTCCAAGGCAAGCTTGAGTTCTGCATATTCAATGGTTGCAGCATCTCGAAAAGACTCCTTGCCAGAGTAAGCCTGATTGAACATGGCCAGCGATGGGGGAAGGTTGTTGGCTTCGTGATTGTCCAATGTGTAACGGTCGGAAACGCCCCAGTTTCCGATCGCCATCTTACCTTAGGTTCAACGCAATTCACGCCGAACGTCCAGCGTGAGCTGGACTCTCGAGGTAGTAAACCTCGGAATTAGGGAAATTCGAAGCGAGAAAAAGATGAAATAGGTAAGCGAGGTTGCAAACCCCGGAATTAACCTTATTTATTATCGAATAAAAAGTCACTGACGAACAGGATCCCGATAATCTGATGCCGCGAACACACCAAGGAAAAGACATGATATTCGAGGGAGATCAAACCCCGAAAACCCAAGTTTTTGTTGACGCGACAAAAACTTGTTGCGCGCGGATCATCAGGTAAGATAAGGTAAGGGCGGCCCCGAGGCCACCAGAGAGAAAGAGAGAATTCCGAATGAAGTTCGGAATTGCACGGGCTCGACCTTAAAGGTCGCCCTTCCGGGGCCTCGCCCAACCCAGCGCCCGAACCTGACAAACACCAAAAATCTTTTAAATGAATCGATTCGGATTCAGAAAATCTGAACCCAAATCGAAATGCAACGAACGGCTTAATACCGTTCGTTACACAATGGGCCCCCTGTAGTGAGCACCACTGTTATAATTTTGGCAGTATTCAATAAATATGCCAGCGGATTTTTGCACAGGGTTAAACCACTGAGCAATAGGGACCAACAATATGATGATCGCTGCCCTCGAAACAAACCAAATAACTAAATAAATATGGAGCGCTCGCTCCCAAAACCTCTTTTATTAAAGGTACCTTGATACCGCGGATTCTTCTTATTCCGCTATACTCTATCCTTTTCAGCAACAAACTTCATAATCTCGTCTCGCCTATTATTATAGCGACTTTTGGATGCCACCATGGCTCTGTCAATTCTTCATTCATTAATTCATAATTGCCTATTCGAGGCAATTTCCCAATAACCCAATATCACCTTATTTCTAAGCGCTTAAATTACTATTACCAGCTCGATGCCAGCGGATTTCATCCATTTCACCTTGATAACCTCAGGCAGTTCAATTCCAACGGATTCCAACCATTTCACCATGATGACCTCGGGCTTATCATCCAGTCATATCAAATTCACGACAGAGGGTAAGAAGTCCAAGATTTGGGAACAAAGGCTGATCTGGTATAATATGAAACTGGTATCACAAATTCTCTAAATAATGATCAAGTGGGATATTGAGCCTTTGCAAATGATTATCTGTCATCACTCAAAAGCTTAGGTTAAAGGAGCTTAGTTGAGGTGTTGCAGTGCTATATAAAGAAAAAGTGATAACTGGAATTTAGTTTTTATTTTCTGAGAAATCATACAATATTTAATAAAATATTTGCTAGCTCAAATATAGTTTCAAGGGGGTGTGATAATCAGGATGGGTATCTCACTATCACCCCTCACGGTGCAGGTTCAAATCATGTCATGGCAGAAATTGCATTTCTGTGCCAAGAGGATATCAATACATATGGATTCATGCACCATGCCTCGGTTCAACCAAGTATATTAGTGAAGTTAGATCATATAATCCCAGCCTATCAGAACACACACAGGAAGGTTTTATTCCCAGCACTTGGGTTTTATCCTTACTCCTATATTTTTGCTCCCTACTCCCTAACCCTTCTATTGGTATGGTATATTTGCCCCAAGGTCAGCCCACCTCAAATAAAATTAAATATAGTTTCATTATAAAAAATTATATTCAAGAAAATCCATATTTGGAAAATAAGCTCAACCAGCAAGCTTGGTCAAGCATTTGCCTCACTCTCGGCACTTTTCTGAAGCCAGACCCTGCTATTGGCATGCAGTGTAGCTGGGACCTTGGATTGAGAGTATATCATGACTTCCAGACATGGCATGTGGGTTCAGGGATAGATCTCTGCCAGTTTATCCATTATTTGGTCAGTGATCTGGCTGGTTCTACTAAATTCATTTGCAGCATACTGGTGCAAACTCACTCATTACAACACCTCTTCCCAGTGGATCCTATTCATGCATCCTCAGAATAGTGATGTCATTTGTACTATTGATGATATTGTGGGTATTGAAGTACCTTCAATAGAAGCCAAGTCTTTCCTTGGCATGCCATATGTCTGACAATTATCAGTTTTATAAACAAAATTTCTCAGTCTTAAATAATAAACTTGATTATATTTCAAAAAATACTATATGTCCTAATATCAATTCAATTTGTTATATAGTACCCTTGTAAAAATATCTTTGATGTAGGCCAACTTACAGACCATTATAAGTAATTTCATAAGCACTATAGATGTAGTTTACTGATAAAAATTCCTCACCATTTCTTTTTTTTAGTACTAGATGGTCCCAAATTCCTCACCATTTCACTACTTTCACTCTTATAGGCATACACCTTAAAGATCTATAAGCAATTATAAGATATTGTATCATCTCACAATAACTCAAGCAAGAGGTAAGTTATAAGTATATAGTTATAAGAAAGCTTTAGTCATATAATATTATTTTTGATGGCAAAATGTTTTAGATATTTTGAGTTTTAAAAGTACAAAACATACAACATAAGCATTTTTTATCTTTTTAGATGTAATATCTAAATTTACCAACATTGGCTATTATTGACTTTTTGTGCAAACGGGCCTCACCATTAACTTTTACCTAAGTAAACAGATACAAAACAAATGTGATTTAGAAGATAGATGATTTTGTGTAATATTATTTAAGACACTTGTATAAGAAAAACATATATTTACAGCATCTAACATTACGTATGGTAATTTAAGATGTCGTGGCTTATCTTGATTTAACTTAAATACTCATATATATTCATATAGACTACAAAATCTTGTGGCCTACTGTATATGATGTCCTTTTGTAGTACATTTAATTGAGGAAAGAAGGTATATCTAGGGTGTGCTTTAGTCAGTATTTGTCATTCTTCTAGCTTGTTACAGCGCTACTTAAAAGAAAATAAAAGGTTGAGCTTTAATAGAATTAGTTTCAGTACATAGGCAATCTATTTGAGCTTTTTACTTATAAAGTCATAAGCTTAAGCTAGGTGAAAATTTATGTCTCATTAGCTAAAACCACAGGTATACTTTATTTTGATTTTAATAACAAAATACAAAGTTTGCGAACATTAATTTTGTACATAGTAACAGCCTGTTAATATTTTAAATAAAATATATCCTAATTTTTATACTATAAATCAATACCAGTTGTATGCAAAGTTGATAAAAAAATTAAATTTTCACCCTCAAAAAAGAAAATTTTTATATGCTTAAGTGCTTCTAAACCTATTTTAAAATTAAAGCTGATTTTTATGTTATACCAACTGAAGTATTTTACAAACACTGTTTTTATAACCACAAGACAAAATCAGATCTCACTTTGTAAAGGCCAAAACTAGAAACATAAAATAATTTAATAACATGTCTTTTTGCTTTTGATGTACGCAAATGTTAGATAAAATTATACCTTTTTTTAGTACTAGATGGTCCCAACCCAAGATAAAATTATACCTTTACAAAAGAAAAACCTTTAAACCAGGTAATACCTCCATGTAAAACACAGTTTCGACGAATTTGTATTCGAAAGTAAAATTAAGACCTACAAATTCAACAATATTTCAAAAAAATTATATTTTAGTAATTTCTTATATCTTAATCCACTTTTATATTAGACAAGTATTTTCTTTTTTTTTTTAGTACTAGATGGTCCCAACTTAGACAAGTATTTTCAAATTATAAAAACAAAGCTTTTGCAAAACATATATCAATTTTTAGTACTGAATGATCCCAACCTGAGGAGAGAGTCATCAAAGCTACAAAACATACATTATAAATCAAAATAAAAATAAGTTTAATCTAATAACTTTGTCATTATTGGCGAATATAATAAGTTAGTTTCAAGGATTAGATAATCTAAATATAAAAGGAAAATTTTATGAAACAATTTAAAAGATAGAAAAGTTCTATAATTTTTTTAAAAGCATCATATAATAAGATGGTTTCATGAAACTAACTAACAGTTATAAAAGTTACTTTTACAATAAATATTTTATAAATTAAAATTAGATAACAAATTTCAAACTAAAAAGCATTAATCAATATGTAATAAGTTAATTTCATGAAACTAGTGAAAACCTTTGCAGCATAAAAGCAACATTAAAAGTAGATAAGTTAAATAATAGCACAAATTTTATAAAACATCTTTTCAAGGCTTAAAATAAAAACTAAATTTATAAGTACTATCACAAACCCTTCTTATACCTCTTTAATTATAAATAATAGCTTTAAAAGTTTAATTTCACTTATTTCAGGCCATAAAAAAGATCTTTTTATTCTGTAGGTTTGATGATGTCAGAATCACCACCATCAGTTATAGACAGGACTCCAACTCTAAAGTACTTTCCGCAAGCTGTTCCGAGCTCGATGTTATCTATAAAGATCAATTAAAGTTAAGCTAATAAACTTACTCCCAGAATAGTGATGTACTCCAGTCTTGGACAACATAGCATAGTATTCAATCTCAGATTTTCTAAGAGGAGGGCAGTTAGATGAAATGATAATCAGCTTTGATTTTCCCTCGCGAATGGATTTTAAAGTGGACTTGTATCCAAGATGATACTTTCCACTCTTGACCACAAGGGCAAGTCGTGAGTTGATAGACTCAGAGGACTTCTTCGTCTTCTTTACATTAACCATTTCCACTAGTAACTTTAAGGTTGAAGAACCAAAGGTTTATCAAAATCATTAGGCAAGTATTTTATGACAGGATAAGCTAATAGATCTTGATGCTAATTAATCCTTAATGTATTTGGATACCAAACACCATTTTGTCGGCTAGTTTAGTTCGATCTCTCAATTCGTTTTTAGTTACGAATCCCTTATTTTTAATCTTCACAAGATGAGTAAAACGTTTTAATAAACGTTTTTTTGCAAAATTCACACTTTTCACATTTTTTTCAATGGATTAATGTATTGTCATGGGAGATACATAAATTTGCCAAATTTCAAAACTCTAGCTAGTTTTGAATTTAACTTTATTCGAGGCATGCCAACCAAAGGATGGACATTGCCAATAAAATGCAATAAACCCACACCACCAGGCAACAAACAAAAGAGACAAAACAAAAAAAAAAAGAAACCTCTCACCAGGCAGGTAGCGGAGACCACTAGCCTACCATGGCAGAGGGGGAGGGAGGGTCAGGCAGTTCTTCTACAGGCTCAGCAAGTTGGGAAGAATCACAGTTGTTGTAGAAGTGGATAAGCGCAGAGAGCTATGGCATTGGGGTATTGGCATGGTGGGGATGGAGACAGGTGAAATATTGGTACTTACCTCAAGATCAGCTTGGAAGACAGCCTTCATTAACTCCACCACATGATGCTCTGCTTGGATGCGGGCATCTGGGAGTTGGGCCAAGCTGGCAAGCATTTGGCAAGTAGTTTTAGAGGCTGGGTTGAATTTAGCTAGTCTTGCCACATGCATGACAGCAGTTTTGGTGACATCCAGCAATTTGGAGGTTTCCTCCTGTGCTACTTTGGGGAAACCAGGGGGGAAGTCAATTGTGCTCAGCCCTTTACTGAACTGAGCCATTGATCAGGCCACTGCTTTGCAGAGCTAGCTGCAAAGGGGTGAGGCTGCCACTGCAATGGCAAGCTGGTGGTCACTTTGGTAGGGGGCAGCATTGGGTTTAGGAGTGTATCATTTGAGGGAGAGGGATTTGTCAAAATCTGAATTGTAAAATTTATCCCAATCATAATTGATTGGGCTTTCTTTACCAGTTTCAGCATCCTTATTCATGAGAATTCCACCTGTCTTGTCAACCTCATCCAATAGCTCCCAAGGATTCTGGTTTATGTGGATGGTGGATGGAGAATTTAGGAGGATAGGATTTGATAGGGGTGCTTGGGTGCAAATGGTAGTCCAAGCCTGACTCTGATTGGGCAGTTGGTGCCCAGGGTGGGGATTGTGGCTGGAGGATTTGGAGGGGGCTGACTTCCTACGTTGGGTTAATGTGTGAGAATGTTGGGCAGGAGGGGGCAACAAAATGCCCAATTCAGATGATGCCAAAATGGGTTTAGAAATTGAACCAAGGGAATTGCATGGGGGCAGGACCATTTAGTGTGGTCAAGAGCAAAACAAATGGGGCAAATCAGTTGACCACAATTGACATGAGCCCAAAAGAAATGATCAGGTGCTGCAGCAATGTGAGAATGTGGAGGGATTTATTGTGTGATGGTAGGGTGGTGGGGAATAATAGTGGCAGTGGCATGAGGGCCCACAAGGCACTCTGCACCAGAAGGAATGGCAAAGACCAGGTTGGGCTGAGTGTCATAAGATAAAAGCCCAGTCATCAACTTGTCATAAAGAATTTGGGGCAGGAGATGCAAAGGGAGGTTGGCAAATGACACCACTAGAGTGGTGTCATCAGGGAGATGAGTTTGGGTGGTGGGGATGGGGGTATTTTTATAAATGAGTGGAGTCAACGTTGCTGCTGCAGCATCTGCTTCCATTGGGAAGCCTATGTCAAAATAGCCCTTATAAGGGCAGAAATCAATGAAGCTGGTACAAAGGCAGCAGTGGTGAGTTCAATAATTGCCTTGTCAGCGTATGGGAATAAACGCCCATAGTTGACACAGAGGCAATAATGGCTGGTAGATTTGGGTAGGGTGAGAGGATGGGGGCGAGTTGGGTGGATGCGCGCAAGGTGAAGCACTAAGTTCCGTGGGGGGACAAATTGGCCAGTAGAGTTTGGTGGACTATTTGAGCTCATCCAACTTCATTTCCCTGCCAGGTGGAAAATGCTGGGAGGTGGATCACCGCTGCCCCACACTGGAGCAGCAGGCGATGGATCCGTTGACATCAAATGGGAAAATGTCATAGCCAGATGGCGGTGGATAAAATTAAACTTTTATATAAATTTGCTAGAAAGTGAGTTCAAGTGGAAAGAAAAGCTTCCCTAGCTAGTTTTGAAAGTAGTTAAAAATCAATTGCAAGCTTATCACATACAGATGGATACCACAGTGAGTGGAGAAAAACATTTCAACATATACAAAGAGGGACTTTTTGAAAAAAACTCCATACCTTTATTAAATTAAAGAAAAACAAAATAAGGGCAAGAGAGATTGGCAGAAATGGGAATTTTGCCAGGATATATAAAGAGTGTTCTGACTGATTAATCATTGAAATGATTGGTGTAATTTAGTTTATGCATAATTTGTGCATCTCTTCTGTATCAGAATAAAATTATATACTCAATCTTAATATAAAAAATCTAATCTTTTGTTTATTCAAGGTAAATACAATCTAATATTAGTATATAAATAAAAATCATTTTATGTGTAGGTATATATGTTTTAAATTTATTATGGGGAAGGCCAACCAGGGGACAGACACTTCCAAATAGACACTAAACAACTAATCAGACATCAGCAAGAGGAGGGCACCCCAGAGAAGCAAAAGTTAACTCCTGCTGCCAGCATAAACGCCAAAAGAAGGAAGGGGGGTAACATGTGCAGGGGCTTGCACCACCATTGAGCACATGTGAAGGAAGGGGTCAGAGATGATAAACCAAACTGGGAACCAGGAGACCAACTGGCAGCGACATGGTGGAAGGTATCCAAACATCCACGCTTGAAAGTGGTCTTCTAAGTGTGACCAGAAACAGCATACAGCCTCTTGGAGGGTGGGGGTGGAGCCAGAGATGGCATCCAAAACCACTGTGTGGATAGTCTACATAGCAATTGCAATCACCAAGGCACAGAGGGAGGGTGGGAGAGGGGAGGCCATGGATAAAGCAAACATGTCCTTATATAGGCTGAAAGGTGGTGCCTGATCCTGGTGAAACAGATGTACCTCATGCCATATTTCTTTAGATGGAGGGCACTCTTCCAGGTGGTGAACCAGCATTTCATACTGGCCACACATGACACAGGATGAGTGCAAAGAGTTAGAGTGGTCAGCAGTACAGTATACCTGTCTCAAGCAGTGCCACACATGGGAACAAATATGTGGCTTCAGAAGAGGGTGGTGGGCATACTTAGAAATGGCTTTCTGGGTATCAAAGGGGTAGGGGATATCCATCATGTCCAGGTAGTCCACTCTGGTCATGGTAGGGGGTCTCATGGGTATCACTCTGTGCAGAATGGGAAGCCCTTGTACCTCCTAGGTGAACCAAGGAGAGGGGCGTCCCCTCTGGGTGGCATGCCCACATATGCATATTCTCCACTCAGCGCTCCACATGGAGAGGAGGATCCTTTTGAAGTGGGGCAATGTTCTATGTGGGCCCACTGCAGTAGGATGTGAAGCCAGGTACTTTAGCAGAGAGTTGGGGTGGGAAGGATTGGCAAGTTCCAGGGTGAGGGAGAAGTTGGAGTGGGCCGCGTGGGAGCAGTGCTGGGCAGAAAGTGTAGAGTTAGTAATGGCAACAATCCAGGTGCCAAGGATCTTGGCAGCATGGGACTTAAAGTCAAGTAGGCCCATACTACCACTATGGAGAGGGGCCAAACATAACATCCAGGTGCACCAACGGTGGGCAGCCCAACCAAAGCCATCCTTGCAAAAGGGTGTACAGCGATGTGAAGAAACATGGGGAAAAAGTGATGGCATGGGCCCCAAACCAAACTTTAGAGAGGAGCATAGAGTTGGCAAGCATTACCCTTCCTGTAAAGGAGGTCTTATGGGCTTTGAGGGAAGCTATGCGTTTTGTCACATTGTTCAGGATATGGTTTTCTATCACCAATGCGGCATACCCTCCTGCCTCCAGCCACACCCCCAAATGGCGGACAGGGCCAACAGTGGGGCTTGGCACAAAGGGGAGCACAAGTGGGGCAGTGTGGGGTGGGCAGGGTAAGCAAGCTTGTGCGCTAGCTGACAATGCTGGTGGGAAACAGGGCGCTGGGGCCCAACGGGCTTGATACCAACCAAGGAGAATAATTTCAGTTTTGGAGGTGTTGAGTGCAGCATTACTTACCCTGGAGTAAACCTGAATAGTTTCTTTAAGTGCGCATGCATCATGATTGTTAGACACCCCAACCACACAATCATCAGCAAACGCCAACAATATGACTGGGGCTTGGCCTTACACATGGACCCTATTAAGGCGGGCATTCACATTTTGAAGGAGTGGGTCAAGGATAAAGTTATACAAGAGTGGGATAAGAGGGTCCCCTTGGCGTAGGCCCCTTTGAGGGTGGACTACATCTGTGAGAAAGCCAGGGCCACGTACAGCCATTGTGGAAGATTCCATTAGCAACAACACCCAATTGATGAAGAAAGGGGGATGCAGAACTTGTGTAGGCAGGCTCTGAGGTATTCCCAGTTGGCTCTATCATAGGACTTCTGCTGGTCTAAGAATACAAGTGCTGCTTTTCTTTCCTGTTACTGTCACTTTTAGTAACACGATTCTACACAATTTATCTGAGATTGACAATCAACCAGGAAATATGAGCAAATTTGTCTGCAACAACACCAGTTGGGCAAAAGTGGTCAGCGCGAAAGGCCCAAAGCCCTCCCAACCCACCAGGGAAAAACGACCCAGTAACAACAACACACACACACACACACACACACACACACACACACACACACACACACACACACACACACACACACACACACACACACACACACACACACACACACACACACACACACACACACACACACACACACACACACACACACACACACACACACACACACACACACACACACACACACACACACACACACACACACACACACACACACACACACACACACACACACACACACACACACACACACACACACACACACACACACACACACACACACACACACACACACACACACACACACACACACACACACACACACACACACACACACACACACACACACACACACACACACACACACACACACACACACACACACACACACACACGAATGTTGGCACACCCTCCCACCAAAAAGGGTGAGCACAGCGCCACACCCAGATTTTTGAAATTTCTGCAAAAAATGGGCGCATATACCAAAATAGAACACTTCAACCCCTGTCCTCCCTTGAGCACAGCCTTAGAATTATGGTCAGCAATACTTCCCTCAAATTATGGGAAAAAATGGGGGAGGCCTTTTCCGCAACTTTCCCAAACACCATCTCAGTAAATTATAAAAATTTATATAGAGGATGGGTGGATGTCAGGTTCATGTCCACGGAGGAAGTGGCGGAAGCAGCAAAGTCATATTCTCCATAAAAATTAACAATGAAGACCGCACCATCTGCATGGTGCGCACATGATGAAACAAGGCAAATGACCTATTCATCATATTTGACTGACCCCCGAGCACCATGCACCATGATATCCTCATGGACAAGCTCTGCGGGGGCCTCAAAGGTTACAGCGTAATCAAACAGTTTGAATTTGAGAAATTCCCCTCCTGCCCCCACCTGTGTACAGGGAAGGAAATAGCCATTATAGAACCCAATCAGGATGTGGTAGAGGATATCACCCTCATTCCATGCACGGCAACCATCAACCACCCCAATGGCAGCATATCTCGCCCCTTCCGCATCACACTGGAACACACACCACCTATCTGCGACTTCTGCTCAGCTATAGGCCACAAAGACCATGCGTGCCCCAGAAAGTGTGAATTTGAAGCACCGGAATTTTGTGAGGACAATATGGATGAAACAAGTCAACTTTCAGCAAAATTAAGGACTCCACTTTCACCTTCTATTGGGGCAAAAGAGCTGACATCACTTTGGTTAAGCCCATTTCATGTAAGGACTGTCATTGCACACAGACTGCTTGCAAGCAGGCTGCAAGTTCCGCCAAGACCCAAGCTCACACCACAATTTCCCCAGAACAGATTCAGGTGGATGCCATGGCAGCACAGCGGATTAACCAATTAGATCCCCTGCACATAACCCAATGAAACCAAAATGATGAATTTTTTGGACACAACCAATCAAACACCTCCAACCATGCTGGAGCAAGTCCACCTTGCACCACTGTGTATCCTCCCAGCCAATCACATGTGGTCAGTGATGATATGGCTCATGCACATGATATGGAAGACCATCTCAGCCAATCACAATGTGACAACACTCATGCACAAAACCCAATCACCCCAACACCTAGTTTATGCCCATCAAACACTCAGGCAAACAGCGGAAAATTTTTCGCTGAGGGGGCACAAGCCAACCCATGCCAGACCCAAACTCCACGGAGTAATCCAAGCCATAAGAAACTGAACAAAACCAGTACTATGACCGCTGACCAACACGCTGGAACCAATCTGGCTAATCGGCACCATACTCGCAGTATATCTCATGATAAGGAACTGGGTGACCTCAGTGGGTCACCCCAGCGTTCCTGATGTGTTGACTACCGCAATCACCATAGGGATGCTCAACATCATGGGAGCCAAGGCCCCCACATCCCAGGCCAAAAAAATGGCTTTCCTGCGCAATATCCCCATGGACAGATTAGCCATTCAAGAACCCCACTGTCCACCAGGGGAGGGGAGTCATGGTCAACCATGCTCCTTCCAGCCAAATCCTTTTGGATGTACCACTGTGGGGTGGTAATTCAAACTAATTGTAATCCTCTAGTAAATATCCAAAGCACATCCTCCCACCTGGAGGGATGACTGCTTCTAGCAGATCTTGAGTGGAATGGAGAAACTTTCACTGTGGCATGTGTGTATGCCCCAAATGATCCAAATGACTGCCAAAATTTTTTTCTCTGATATCCTCTCAATCTCTTTCCCTGAGGAAACATTTTTTGCGGGAGATTTCAAAAGCTGGCTTAACACCATAACTGACGGCGGCCCAAGTCTAAGGCTATACCCTGCGGCTACATGGAACTATGCATACTAAAGGCAATGCTGGGCCTGTGCGACACCATTCCAAAACAAGCCCCCACCCTGGCCAACATGACGAGGCCCCACTACAACAATAACCAGCTGGTCTCAATGACCCAGATTGACCTGATGCTCACCCCTATAGACTTCCGTCACCAGGTATCAGATTTTACAACAACAATTATCCCTTTCTCTGACACCGGATGGTCTCAATAGCATTATCATCCTCAGAAAAATACCAAAAGCCACCAAACTGGCGCAGAGTTCACCCAAGCACCATCTATCTTCTGGAGATTAAACTTTGGATTGAGATGGTACTGACAACACAGCAAGAAAGACGACCACCCAATGGGAACTCTATTGCCAAGTGGGAAATATTCAAGGCTTGAGCAACCAAAAAAGCCTGCCACTTGAACTCCAGAAAAACAGCCGCAATGTCCATGACAATCAACAAGGCTATCAGCCAGCTTCAGCACTTAGAAAACAACACACCTCATGAGGGATACAGCCCCCAATGGGGCCGCCTGTGGTTCCAGCTATCTACACAGGTAAACTCCCTCTTTAGAAAACACCAGCACTACACTGAAGTATGCTACAAATCAAAATACATTCTATCCAACAAAACTCAAATGGCCCAATTCTTCCGCTGTTTTAAACCAATTTCAACTTTGGCGACTTGCACACAGGTCTGCTGAGCAGACGACACACTGGCATCCACCCCATCCAAAATATCGGCCAAATTACACCAATTTTACACTGACCTGTACACGGCGGATTTTGCATCACCTAGAAAAATTGGAAAATTTTTATCATACACTAATATTGACACTATAGCTGATCAACCAGACCTTGTCGCACCCATCACTTAAGATGAACTATGGGAGGTAATAAGATCAACTCCGCGCAACAAGTTCCCTGGGTCTGATGGCCTACCATATGAATTTTAAAAATATTTTGATTATATCGCACCAATACTACTGGCAACTATGAACAAGTGCCTGGAGGACACAACCCTTCTACCTGGCAGCCAAGACGCATATGTGATCACACTCTTCAAAAAGGAGACCAGGCAGACCTAAACAACTGGCGTCCAATCACTCTCACCAATACTGACACCAAAATACTAACTAAGATCTTAGCTAAGCGTCTGGGTTGCATTGCTCAGACAGCCCTCTCCCCATCAGTTTGGCTTCATCCCAAATCGCTCAATTTGGGATAACATCCACACAATTGCCAACATCTGCCAAGCTAACCCCACAGGCGCCCTTGCTTTCCTGGACCAAAAGAAAGCATATGACCGAGTGCACTGGGGTTACCTAGAACAGTGTCTAAAGGCTTTCAACCTACCACCCCGTTTTATAAACTGGGCGCTCCTCCTAACGCGCTCAGCCAGGTTTTGCAATCAGAGGCCCAGGTTTCCTAAATGACATCATCACCCCCAAAGGGGCCCCAAACAAGGTGACCCGCTTAGCCCCCTACTATACAATTTTACCCTTGACCTTATTCTCCACATTGTAAATTCAAAGCTCACTGGAATCAAATTGGAGGACAATTACCAACCAAAATGCTCGCCTTTGCTGATGACTGCGTTGTTGGAGTCTCAGGCAATAGGGATGCCAGGGCGATTGAGCACATTATTCGCCAGTATGAGTCAGTGAGTAACACCATGATGAACAAACAGAAAACAGAGGTAATTGTCATGGGCAAATCAAGTTCAAACTGGGCCTCGCCCTCCCACCACCACACAAACCAACCAACCAACCAACCACACATCCAACCACACAACAATGATCCAAGCCAGTAAAACCACTGTGTTTACCCTTTGCACACCACCCTGCCACCAACCCAGTCCGTCATCTGGTCATATGGCTTGAAGCTGGTGGATATGCACTTGACACCATCGAAACCAACATTTTGGACAACATCACAAAAAGAATGACATGTATGTGGAGGAGTAAAAAGCTAGTTTAACCGGAAGAGTTGTGTTAGCCAACTCCCTGATCTTGTCAAAGTTATGGTTTGCTGCCCACGCGGTTCCCTTCTCCGCCAACTTTACCAACGCAGTCTACAAGCTCCTGCAGAACTGGCTGTGGTCAGTTACCGCGCACCTGTCAGTCTGGAGACTATGCATGGCCCATGGAAGAAAGGTGGGATGGGGCTGCTCAACTTCACAGAACAAGCAACGCAAATCCTCGGCTCATGGGTAGCTCTTAAAACGTCACCCAACCCACCATCCCCCCACTGGGCTAAGGCAGCCCAAACCAACTTCGCAAGGGCACTACATCTGAGGTCCCCCTCCAATCCTGCAACTCTGATGAAGTACCTTGCAACACATCCAACTGCCACTGGACCGCACAACACCAACCAATATTTCAAACGCATCCTGTACAGCCTAAGACAAGGGATTGGAACTTCTCCTATGCACAGCAATCCAAAGACATTCACCCTCAGGCTGGTTATGTGCAATTCCACAGGGGACAAACAGTGACTAACGCACCTGCCCCACTACCATCCTTTCCTCTATCCGGATTGACTACCTAGACTACTGAGACGTCCCATATGACTTGCACCCAAAAGCAGGTGTGGGACCTCGTCACCTGCCCCCTCTTATCCCCACAAGTGTGCTCCACAGTGTGGCGCTACATGCACCATACGTTTAGAACAGCTGACCGCACCTTCTCAATGTTCAAGACATGCGCCATCCGCAGCAGACACAACACACTAGCACACCGCCTGGAAGAGTGCCCGCTGTCTGCGCATATCTGAGCCAACATGATGCACTTGTTTCAACAATCACCAACAGCTGAATTCCGACTATCCCGCGATATCCTGGCACTCAACATGGCCTCGCCTATCCCCAGACGCTAAGGGCTCTAATTGTGAGTATTGCAATATGGTCCATTCACACAATTACCCTTGACGCTTTCAACGGGATCCTCCACAATTGCAACCAAGCCATCGTCAGGTTCCATAGCCATTTGGCTGACCACTTCCAAGCCTGGCTGTTCAGATCACTCCAACACAAATGGAAGAAATGGATGTTAAAATGGATTCCAATCTGGTTCCTTTGTTATGACATTGAAAACCTCACAGTCTCCATAGGCGGTACACCTACTAGCCCCTGAGCTGCCATGCCACTCAAGGTCTAGTCATCCACCACCCGTGGCTCCTAGCCACACTTAAGTGTGCCAAGTCGTATCTTTTAAGTTCCATTGTTTTCATGCTTTCTTCCCTCTTCTGTTTTCCGTTTTCCTCTTCCCTACATATCAGATGTGTCTGTCCCCTGGTCAGCCATCCTCGAGTAAATAAAAGAATACAAGTGATCCAGAGGCCATGGACTGACAGACAAGGGCTACAGTGTGGATATTGTCCCAAATCAACCTTTTTGGTATGAAGCTGAATTGTTCAAGGGAGATGAGAGCAGATGCAGCAGCCCCTAGACAGTTAGCCATAATTTTAGTAAAATTTTTTGTGTCAGTTTTAGTGAGAGAGATGAGGCGCCAGTTAGCCAAGTCCAGCTTATCCCCTTTTTTGTATAAAGTAATCATGAAGGCGTCTTTCCCTCCAGGCAGGAGGTGCATTTCCAGAAGACATTGGTTCAGAGAGGCAAGCAATAAGGAGGACAAATCTTTGAAATACTTCTTATAGAACTCATAAGGGATGCCATCTGGGCCTGGGCATTTTCTATATGGTGCACCACAAATGGTGGCCCAGAGGTCATCTCAAGTAATAAAATTCATCAACTCCAGGAATCAGGAAATGGTGCAGATGTGTGCGCTTTTGAGAAAATCTGCCATTTTGGCCAGTGGAATAGGATTAAATCAATACAGTTCAGATAATAGTTATGTATTTCAATTGCCACATTGGCTGGTGTATCCGCAATGGACTGGTCTGGCCTTTGCACCTGTGTGCAGGCCAAACTCTGGCGTGGTGCAAAGGATTTTCAAAAAGTAAGCGGAGCATGTGTTGCCTGCTGTAATATGCTTAGCTTTGAACTGAACACAAACCCAATGCTTGTGTTGCCTCACCAATGCGTTGAGGCGGGCATCCAATTCTGCCCACTTGTGACCCCAAGCCAGGCTGTAGCCCACAGCGGGGATGTTGGACTCCAGGTGGTCCAACTCTGCCAGTGTGCATGAAATGATTAATGATGCAGCCCGTGAGTGGCGGGAGGATAGGTGGCGGGCCTGGTGGATTGTGCACGCCTTGAGGGTTGACCAGGTGGAAATTGAATCTGCACTTAACAGTGTGATAAGCTCTAGAGCTGAGGTCACAGATTCCTTCCATGAGGAAAATCTTGGCAACGCAATTTTGGCAGGGCGAAGTTTGCACCAAAATGGCACCTGGGCTGCTGGGTCAGATAAGTGGAAGGATATCAATACCATCCTGTGGTTGGAAAAATCGATTTTGGTCATGGCAAAGTGGGAAATTAGGGAATAAAATCTGAGCGGTGCAAGGATAAGGTCAATGCAGGTCAGGGACATCAACTGGCCATTGTGTATGTGGGGGCGCAACATGTCCTTGAGCAGCGGAGCATGTCATGGCAAGGTATCATACAACCCTAGGGTGTCACAGCTAGTGACATATTTCCTAGGATTAATCGCCCCTATAAAGCTAAGTCCAACAAGCCCTTGACGCAGAGACCAGAACCCCTAAGGGTCACCAATGACCTATCTAAGGTAATTGACAAAAAATGGGTTTTGGCTTTGCCAGCCAGGGTTGAGGAAAACGGCTTTATTTGAGGCACAAGCCAAGGTGGGAATCGAACTCAAGACCCAAAAAATCACAAGATATGAGGTTTTGAAATCTGGCCAAATTTGAAAAATTTTGATTTTGTTAATAAAATGACAACTTTGTAGCTCATATCAGATTCCAATAACCACTGAAATCTTCATGAAGCAACCCCCTATAAACATAGTCCCATGATGAGAAAGGCTTTGATTTTCTCAGATAAACCAATCATTCTAATAAAGTTTAGGATTTTGGGCACATTTCCTGAATTTTGGGCTTTTCTGAACGAATACAACTCTGCAAAGTTTTGCAATGGCTGGAGTCCGTTTTCCGCTCTGGGTTTACCCTACTGTTATACCTGAGTCCTCCACCTACTCCGCCACCTATTCCGCCGGCTCCACCTCCTCCTATTTTGCTGCATTTTGCCCTAGATTTTTTGCCACCTTTCCCAGCTCCCAGGGCCTCATGTCCCTGATGATTGTGGCCAGTTTGGTGTGCATTTTTTCCCACAGATCTATTTCAAAACACAACACTGACCGTTTAAAACGTCTCTTCGTTTTGTTGTGTCACCCTTGGCCTGTGTCTTTCCCTCCAGCGACCTCCTGCGCTCCAGTTTCCCTGACATTATCTGAGAAAAGCATAGTTTTTTTTGTGAGTTTCTTCTACTGTTGGGTGGCTAGGGTTAGCCCAATCCTCTCAGAGTTGTCACCCGTTGAAGTGGTCCACTAAGCTGGTACTTTTGTATCCCTTCTGGCCTTGGTTGTTACCTTCCTCAAAGGGTGTGCTGAGGGTGTTGCGCGGCTCCCCTCACTCAAGACGCTCATAAAGTGTGCAGTACCTGCCACTATCGGTCTCACTCTCCACTTTTTACAGGATTCCAAATTTAAAAATGAGATCTTCAACCCGTTGTCCAGCCTTAGGGCCCGCCTGAAGTCTCAAGGCAAGGACTTAGCCAAAGTCCTCCTCCTCCATCTGCTGCTCCATGAAATTTCAGAGGGAGCTCACCAACGGTTACTCTCCATGGGTGAGAATAATAGATCCCTAATGGAATCTCTCCCAGCGTTGGAAACCTTTGCCAAGCTCTGCGAGTATCCCCTTGCTACCTTTGAGGACTATAACTCCTTTGTACACTTGTCCCAAGGAGACCTCACTACAGATCAGTACATGCGCCTGTTTCAAGAGCGAGCATCAAGGTTGGAATATCTTGAACAGTTGAAAATGGCCCTTCTCTGCAAGTCCCTAGATAATACTGGTGCTTCCCTTGGCATATGGGATAACCCACCCCCTCCTTATCTGGGACATGCAATATCCTTGCATCCCTGTTGTCTATCAGCCTCTGTGCCACTAAGCCTAATTGTATCACTGAACTCCAGATCCTAGAACTTGATGACTCCATCACTGTGGGGCACCAACATGTTTCTGATTCAGTGGTGACATATCCAGCTGAGACACTGGCCGTTATGGACACTTCCAACCTGATCTTAGAAGGCCCTACTTCCATAATCTCCCAGTACCGCTTGGAACCAGCAGTGAGCTCACTGGAAGGTGAGACTGAAACCTACATCATAGGTGGGGGTCCCCTCACCACTGGCCCTGCACCGCCGCGCTCCACGGAGTACCCCTCACTTTTGTCCTCAAAAGTAGAGGGGGTTAGTAAGTCTAACCCATTTGATTCAGAGCATTCACTTCCTCTAGGGTATGGATCTGCCGTTGCCGTTTTAGAACCTATGCCCTCTGCCCAACCTGTCATCTAAGTTGGCCCAGTTGAACAACTATTTCCTATCACTCCAGAGTCACCTCTTGTGGCGGACTCCATCCAGAAACGAGTAGAGATCCATGAGAGGATGATCGAAGAAGAGATAGCTGTGGCTGACCCCACCAAAAGCTTGGCTGTCCTGACTGGTGTAGTCTCATGTGATAAATACCTTCCTCCCGCTGAACATAGAGCATTAAGCTACCCCACACCATTTAAGTCCCGTGGACAACTTTATGGCAATGTGAAGTCATATGGAAAAAACTTTTTTGGGGATACTCCACATTATACGCCGCCCTCTGGGCTTAGTACCATCCTATCATCCCTTGGCTCTGAGGGAAATAAACCCTCCTATGCTTACTTCTTGTTCATGGCTACATTTTCTTCTTCAGGGAAGAGCTTTCAAGCACTCACTTTGGTGGACACTGGTGCAACAAAAAACTTCATCCGCCAAGAGTTGGCAGAGGCCCTGGAGCTACCCCTGGGAGTTGGTCAGTTTGTGAAGGGTGGTGCATTCCAAACCATTCCAAGTTACCGTGTGTTAACACCTGTCCCTTTCATTGCCAGTGATGGTTAAATTGTTGAAAGCTTCTCCTCGAAAAAGAACCTCCTATACCCTGTTATTTTAGGGGTTGGCTGGTGGCGCCGATTTGACATCGCCACTAACCTCCTAGACTCTACCATGCATGCACAATTTCCTGGTGGAGTCATGGTTACCATCCCTTGCTTAGATGAGAGAGCCACGGTGCTCCCCAGAAGGTGGGTCCCTCTCCTAAGGTGGGCCTAGCCTCTATTCAACCTACTGATGCCCTGACCCCAACACTTACTCTGCCAGAATGCATACGTGGATATGCTGATCTGTTTGATCCCAAAAAGGCCCGCCCACTCCCTGAGCACACCAATTTTGACTTTGAGTTTAAGTTGATCGTGGATCTTGTCAAGATATCCTCCCCAATTTACCCCTTGTCCCTGAGGGAGGAGGCTGTCTTGGACGCTTGGGTAGATGACATGATCTCTAAGGGTCAAATCTTTAAGAAATCCTCACCTGTGTGCTCCCCCTCCTGTTTGTAGAGAAGTCTGATGGCTCACTTCGTCCCTGTGTTGATTACAGAAATCTGAACAACGTAACAGTGCCTAACCCCCCATCCGCTCCCTTTGGAGCAACAGATTGCCCGCTACGTGGAGAAGGCTAGGGTGTTCAGCAAGCTTGACTGTCTCAACACTTTCAACCAGATCTGCATTAAAGAAGGCCAGGAGTGGTTGACCGCTTTTTGAACTCGGAAAGGTATCTACCAGTTCAGGGTTATGCCGTTTGGTTTGAAGAACGCTCCAGTCTGCTTTCAGAGGCTCATTAATGATGTCTTGGGAGACCTTATGGGTACATGCGCGATTGCATACATGGACAACATGCTGGTATTTTCCCCAGATGCAGAATATCATGCCCGCTATCTTGTGTCTGTCATGGAAAGACTTTCACAGGCAAACCTTACAATTAAAGCTAGCAAGTGTGAGTTCTTCCAACCCAAGATCGAGTTCTTAGGAAACATTATCTTCTCCCATGGTCACATGATCGCCCCAGATAAGGAAGCAGCTATCCGTGATTGAGTTACCCCCTCATCTCTCACAGAGTTATGCAGCTTCCTTGGGACATGTAACTTCCTCAAGAAGTTCACCCCCAGCTTTCAGAAGTTGCCGCCCCTCTCTACACCGCTTCAGAGAAGAAGATTTTTAGCTGGACCAATGAATGCAACGCTGCATTCCACGCCGTCAAGTCCATACTATTGTCCAGCCCAGTGTTGGTACATGCAGACCCCAGCCACCCCTTCATTGTTGCCACTGATGCTTCCAACTTTACTGTGGAGCTGCTCTGCTACAAGAGGGGGAGGATGGAGTGGAACGGCCTATTGCTTACTTTCTAAGAAGAAGACCCTGGCGCAGCTCAACTACGCTATTTACAATAAGGAACTCCTTGCTGTTGTTGAGGCGGTAAAGCACTGGTGCCACCATTTTTATGGGTCCAAGTGGTTCTTTACTTTCCACACTGACCACAAAGCGTTGATGTACTACCGCGCCCCTCAGAAGCTATTTCCTCACCAGTCCCAGTGGTTAAAAATCCTGTCAGTACTCAATTTCCAATATGACTTCATTAGGGTACCCAGAACACATTACCTGATGCTCTATCCCAGAACCCTGCTCTAGCACCTGACCCAGCACTAGTTGACACCCACAATACCCAGGTGTTGATTAAGCCGGAACAGGTTAAGGAGAGCCCACTGTCCAACCCCCGCTCTGCTTATGATGGAACCTTTGGAAGGTGACGATGACACCCCTTCCCGTGTTAGGTTGTCCCAACCTCTGTCAGCTGACTATGATAAGATTAAGCAGGCCTGCCATAGAAATGGCTAATCCCTGGACAAAGGCTGCCAGTTGATGGATGGGGTCATCCTCAATCAGGTCAAGTGGTGGGTACCTCCTGGACCCCTGCGTGAGGAAGTGATCCGTGAAGCTCATGACCCTTCAACTGCTGGCCACCCTGGCAAGGAAAAGACGCTTGAGTTAGTCCGCCGCTCCTACAGTTGGAAAGGTATTGCCACTGATGTGGCAAAATTCACAAAGTCCTTCTTGACGTGCAACTGGTCAAAGCCAAGACGCCTGAAGAGTGCTGGATTGCTTGTTCCCCTCCAAGCTGCTGAGGGCCCTTGGACATCAGTATCTGTTTATTTTATTGTGGAACTTCCTTGTCCCAGGGTTATGATGCAGTAATGGTTGTGGTGGACCGTTTCACAAAGATGGCCCACTTCATCCCCTGCAACACCACCATTGCTTCATTTGAGACAGCCCGCCTCTTTGTAGATCACATCTTTTGCTTACATGGTCTCCTCAAGGAGATTATCAGTGATTGGGGCCCACAATTCACCGCTCATTTCTGGGAAGCCCTGCTTTCCATCCTCAGTATCCGCCCCTGCCGCTCCACAGCCTTCCACCCCCAGTCAGATGGACAGACGGAGAGGGTGAACCAAGGTTTGGAGAAATTCTTGCGTAGTTATTCCAATGCTGAACAGGACAATTGGTCCTCTCACCTCCCACTGGCGCAATTTGCTTATAATAACCTTACCCATGCCTCTACAGGCACTTCCCCCTTCTTTTCAAACTATGGTTACAACCCCAGTTTCAGCCTAATTCCGCGGATTGAGTCCACCGTTGTCACTGACAATGAGCGCGCTAAAGAGCTCAGGGACATACATCAGGCAGTGAAGGACCATCTCGTTGATGCTGTGAGGATCTACAAAGCATATGCTGACTGAAAGCGCCATAAAGGACCTAAGTATAAGCCTGGTGACTTGGTCATGGTCAACGCCAAGAATCTCCACCTGAAGCAACCCTGCCGCAAGTTAGGTCCCAAGGTGTTGGACCCTTCAAGATCCTCAAGAAAGTGGGCCCATCAGCTTACCAGGTTAACTTACCCCCCTCAATCAAAGTGTTCAGCATCTTACATGAATGCCTCCTGACCCCCTTCAATGGTCACATGTTACCTCACCCAGATCCTGTGATAGTGGATGGTGAACCCCAATATGAGATTGATGCCATTCTTGTCTCTCGCCTATCCCGGCGCTGTCTGCAATACTTGGTGTCCTGGAAAGGATATGATGAGACAGAGAACAGCTGGGTATCTTATTGGGACATGACCAATGCTCAGGACCTAATTCATGACTTCCACTATAGATTCCCAGATGCCGCAGGACCTGCCCCCCAAGCCTCTTTAACTGCCATGAAGTTACCCACTCCCCACAAGAACTTTGCCTTGGCCAATGTCCCCTCATGTGGTGTATAACCCCATCCAAGAGCGGAGGGTGATGTCACAGCTAGTGACATATTTTCTGAGATTAATCGCCCTTCTAAAGCTAAGTCCAACAAGCCCTTGGGGCAGAGACCAGAACCCCTAAGGGTCACCAATGACCTATCTAAGGTAGTTGACAAAAAATGGGTTTTGTCTTTGCCAGCCAGGGTTGAGGAAAACGGCTTAATTGAGGCACAAGCCAAGGTGGGAATCGAACTCAAGACCCAAAAATCACAAGATATGAGGTTTTGAAATCTGGCCAAATTTGAAAAATTTTGATTTTGTTAAAAAAATGACAACTTTGTAGCTCATATCAGATTCCAATAACCACTGAAATCTTCATGAAGCAACCCCCTATAAACATAGTCCCATGATGAGAAAGGCTTTGATTTTCTCAGATAAACCTATCATTCTAATAAAGTTTAGGATTTTGAGCACATTTCCTGAATTTTGGGCTTTTCTGAACGAATACAACTCTGCAAAGTTTTGCAATGGCTGGAGTCCGTTTTCCGCTCTGGTTTTACCCTACTGTTATACCTGAGTCCTCCACCTACTCCGCCACCTATTCCGCCGGCTCCACCTCCTCCTATTTTGCTGCATTTTGCCCTAGATTTTTTGCCACCCTTCCCAGCTCCCAGGGCCTCATGTCCCTGATGATTGTGGCCAGTTTGGTGTGTGTTTTGTCCCACAGATCTATTTGGAAACACAACACTGACCGTTTAAAACGTCTCTTCGTTTTGTTGTGTCACCCTTGGCCTGCGTCTTTCCCTCCAGCGACCTCCTGCGCTCCAGTTTTCCTGACATAGGGTGGCCTTGAGAACATGAAGCTCAATGTGTCCCTGTGGGGGTGTAGGCAACAAGGGCCAGCGGTCTGTGGATGTGTTCACCCAGCAGTTCATATCTCTGACAACAAATGGGTCAGTGGGTAGCAGAAGGGAATTTATTGCTGAGAAAATTCATGACATGCATGTGCACAGGTTGGGGCGTAAATGTTGATGATAGAGTATACTTTGTTAGCCCAGGAAATGTGACAAGGATGCAGCTGTCTAGGAAAGACTTTGATGAAATAAATTTAAAATGATTGTTCACCTGAACAAGCACCCCACAGTGCTCAGACCAGAAGGAAAGGGAAGGGAGAAGAATGGATTTCCACGATTCCTCAGAACCGCGTGGGCAGTGGGATTCCTGAATGGCCAGGATGTCCACGGGCAAATTATTTTGTAAAAAACTCAGTTTCCTAGCCTGGGATGGTGAGGCCTTGAGTCCAGCGATGTTCAACGTACCTAAAGTAAAGGCTCCCCCCATCACACCTTAGGTGTGAGGGAAAGGGCACCTGAGCCTTTCAGCCATCTCGTTTTCTTCATGGCGCTTGGTGGCGCCTCAGGTATGTGATGCTACAGTGTATGTATCAGAGTGGGAAGCTTTAGCAGTGGGGTTCATATTGGCCTTTGACTTCACTTTTTCCCCGCTGTGGGATGAGTTTTGGTGTGTGCATTTGTGGTGCACCATCACTTGGAGGTGGAATTTTGTCCAGACCACCGGTGAGCAACTTGGACCCAATCAAGGCTTGGGTGCATTGGTTGGGTGAAACTGATTTGGCCATTGGGATTTCAGCTTGGGCAGCCCAATCAGCTTGGGCTTTCTAATCTGATTGGTTGAGAGATTTGTGAGCTGCTTCCACTGTGAAAGTCTCAAAATCCTCCTGAAGTTGGGCTGGTGGGATGGTGGATGTGGTCTTGGCCACCTCCTTGGACGCCATCTTGCGGGCCTGTTTGGCCTTTTTTCTGCTCTTGCGGGGACACTGGATTTATAAGAATGTAACAGCCTTGCGCTTCCCATGGGAAGGCTTCACTGGCGTCTAATGCCAGTTCATAATGGGTTTCTGCTCCACCCATTGCATCCAAGGTAAGTTCTTGATGAGTAACGCCCTCTTTGACAGGGCAGGTGTGGGCCTTGTGGCTGAAAGCATGACAGAACGTGCATATAGGGGCGCGCTATCCATGGTGACCTGGAAAGGGTGGGAATTCTGCCCATTGATTATGACAAAAGCGGTGTGTGGGATTTGAGTCAAATCCTCCGCTATCCCCGCAGATGGGGTGGAAACTGCAATCACTTTACCTGTGCGCAGGTTTGGCATCAGATTAAAGTGCTGAATTTTGAAGGATTGTATTTCTCCATAAATGGTGAGCCCAGCCTTCAGGTGGTGCTCAAGCATGGTGCATTGGATTGTTGTGGGTAGGAAGTCAAAGGTCACAAAAATTTAATTTGACTTAGTCCATTGGGTGCATTTTATTTCAACTACCCGCTGACCATCCAGGAGGTCCATGACTATGCGCACCTTTGCGGCTTCATCCACCACTTCTTTTGTTTTGAAGCCAAGGTCCAGCCAACTGCATGGCATGGAGTGGGGTGCTATGTACACCATGTTTGGGAAATGTAAGTGTACATCTCCACAGAACGTTTCCCAAAGTGTTTGCTGAATATCCAGGAAAACATGCACCCTGTGTTCCACCAACAAAAGTGGTTGGGAGTGCAGGGTATTGATGAACCGGTTGCAGCGCGCTTGCCAGGCCAAAATTTCTGGAGAAATTGTAACCACCAGTTTTTTAAAACTTTATCTATTCCACCAGACTCACTGGGGCGTTTACAAAATCTGGTTGATGTGGGGCCACCACCTGTGCCCTTAACTTTACTGCCCAACTGCTCCCTGACATGGGCGCCAACTAATCTCCTTGGCGATATTATCAAACTTTATAAGACTTGAATTGAATTTAGTTGCAAAAGTGTTTGCAACGAGAGAGAAAAGTTTGTGTGGGTATATATGTTCCATATCTTTTCCTAAACTACTAAAATAATATCAACCAAGCTTAGCAAAAATAATTTATGTCCATGAGAACCAAAGTAGATAGTTTTTTTCATTTTATAAATAATAGAAGTTATATAGCTATATATAAAAATGAACATTTATTTATTTCTTTGTCTCATATATATTCTTATACCATTTTTTTAAACCTGCTGCTTGTGCTCGCAGGTGCTGATTGTTGGAAGGATTCTAACAGCAAAAATATAATTTAAATTTGTTAAATAAATTAGCATCTTTACAATATATGAAACTATAAAATAATTTAATATATACTTTTCCTAAGTAGCAGTTTGGGTGTGATAAATGATACTTTATTAGATGCCTTCCCCTAGTATTTAGGGTCATCAAAGGCTAATTAATAGTGGGATTGAAATTAAACTCAGTATAGGCAGGATATCAAGGCTTAGACATTTGGACAATCTGACCAATAAGAGCTCCATTGAAACTCCTCACCTCATCTCATCTTGCTACCATACAATTGGTCCACCACAGGTAGATAAAACCACGGGACAAAAAACCTAATATATTGCACCCAATCATTCATATTACAATTAAACTACTTGTGGCCAATCTCCACCTACTTTTGCTTGTGGCTGGTGGGTAAAATTTCTTCACCCTTTGTGACCCTCCAAGCCTATAAAAGGAAGTAATTTTATATAAACAAAAACACAGAATTGGTGCAAGTGCTTGAGTGACCCACCAACTCATGTGGGGTGTTGGACAATTGCAAGTCCTATATTGTGAGAAGAGTGTTCTGGATGAGTGTAAAAATACAATTGGCCAAAAGACCCTGGCCAATTTGTATTGGAACCTCTCAAATTGGGCAATACCTTTATTAATAATTCTTGGGATAATATTTGAGTTCAGGTAAGCAAATTACCTGACTAGGTGGCAAAATCAGGGGATTCCATTGATGGTTCCTCCCCAACTCACTACTAATTTAATTCATGCACCTATGCTACAAACATCCCCTTTTATAGCCTTGAATGGGGTCCCTCAAGGTGCAACTATTTTCCGCCAAGGTGATTGGCTCAAAGATATACAATCTTTGCCTCACGGATATGCCATACCTACTTCTGACCCTCCATTGACTGATTTATAAAAGCAAGCTGAGATTCAAGAGAACTGATAGGTTTAATGTCCATATTTCCAAATTAGGCTTTAAGCTAATATTGAATTGATGCCTAAAGCACTTGAGCCAAAGTCACTTTAAATACTAGGCACCATTTTATAAATAGGGTTCTCTTTTACCCCCACACAGCTGCTAATAAAATCTATAAAAATTCTATCTTTTTTAGTTTTTTTAGTATTTTGTTATTTTTCATAAGTAATGAGAAAAACCCCTAAATTAAATTGTTAGATTTAAGGTAAAAATGCACCAGAGAGCATCTTCCCTGCTAAAAATCCAACATGGGGTATTCCACTGAGAGTCAGAAGCGACATGGGCAGCTCAATCTGTCCTTGTTGACTGAAGGCAAAGAGTAAATTGATTACTCCAAGTTGAATCCTTTTGACAATAGAGAGGCAGTTTTATATTAGCTAAATTTGGACTGTTTTTTCCCAAAACATTCTTCTCCCTAAGCCATGATGATAAATGTCTGATATCAATCATCCAATTGTGATGAACCTTTGGTGAGTTTTTGCATTCACACCCATAAAGTTTTGTAATTAGTACAACCATTTTTATCAAGAGAGTGTCTGTAACTCTCTTGTTCCCAGCAAATTAGTATGGGATGCACATACACACTGCAAGGGAGCTAGTCACTAGTAATATTAGGAATAGGGAGTTTCTGAAGGTGCCAGAGCAGAGGGGATTTAGGGAAAGGGTAGACAACACAGAATATATAAATAGCTGATTAACAAACAACAGAACTTTGGTGAACCCCAAAGAGGAGTCTATAACCAAGTTGAGATAATGTTAGGGTGCTTGGGTGACTTGATCTGGAGGGGACCAGGATGAACTAGCTGTGCACCAGATTCTGTCATTATTTGTTAAATTGAAGTGCCCTAGATTGCTGGAGACCTCATCAAAAAGGTTCATGCACAGGTTTACCCAAGGGACCATGCAAAGCACAAAACTAACAGGAGATTTTTATTAAGCAAGTCAACTAACAAGGAAAGTTGGCCTTGAGGAATCATAATCAAATAATGGGGTGAGAGTCATTGATCTTTGGGAGCAGTTCTAAGCCCAAACAAACCAATAAGTGCACACTACCATCCATCAAGGTACTTTAGCTTGAGATAGTCCAAAGTTGGAATATTGCTTGCAGCTGAATTCATCCAGATTTAGCAATATTGTAATTGAATCAGAATTTTTAACCCCGTTCCCCAAGAAACCATAAAGAACTGTCATAATAAGTAACATAGCTGGTGCATTTTAATACCCTTGATGTAACACAGGGCAAGCATCATGCACATCCCCAGGACCAACTGGGCATATATACTGTATCCAGCGTTGGTCTAGGATATGTTTAAGGTCAGAAAGGCCTGCCAACTTAACCTTTTTGTCCTCCTGACGTCCATCCTTGTCTCTAAAGTCTGTTTCCTCAATTATGCCATGTAATCATGACAAATTTTACAATCAGTAAAATAAAAAAGTTTATGTATGTGAAGTTGAAATTTTTATTTTTATTTAATGGTGATCAGTATCTTTAGGACTGAGCAGTTTGATATTTGGTCTTATTTTGATACTTCAGCGGTTTTACCAAGTGGTTGGTGGTTTTGGTTGATTAATAAGCTTGATAGTTTTAGTAAGCAGTTAGTGGTTAGATGATTTGCTAAGTTAATTGGTTGGTAAGTTGTTGGCGGTTTTATTTTTAACAAGTTTAGTTTGATTTTACCAAGCAGTTGGTAATTGGTTGACTTGGCATGTTCAATGGTTTAGCTAAGTGGTTTAGTGGTTTCTCTATGATATAAAATCTAAAATACCTAATTGAATTGTTTGTTTATTAAACCCAGCAATGCCAGGTAATACCACTATCTATCTATACTTATGATATTTGTAGATAAGGATAATTAGGATTCAATCTTGAAGCACTTAGAAATAACCATATATGTGCTGAATATTAGTTCCATTTAAACCTACTCTTAAGATCTTTGTCAATCTCACCATAGCTGAAATAAATAAACCACAGCAGGTTTGGCAGAAAGTTCTAATATTAGACTAATACAACCTAGTTAAGCATTTAATTTACAACTTCCTTTATATAAATTAAATTTGCCATCTTTGTCAGAAGTCTATTTGTACTTGGTCTTATTTAACTCACCATAAGGATTCTAGCCTGGCAGAGTAATTCCTGCTTCCACTAAAGTGCAAGTTTTGTTCAATGTATGTTTGAAACCTGTATTAGCTACAAAAAATCTCAGTGTGGTATATTTATCCCAAGGTCACCCTGCCTTGATTACTTTTATTTAACTCACCATCTTATCTATCCTGGAATCTTTTTATTTAACAGAGGTAAGCCGACCAGGGGACAGACATTAAAGAATATACATAAAACTAAGGAAATAACTGACAAATATAAAATTGGGCACCCCAGGGTACTCAAGTTACCCCTGTTGCCAGCGGGACTGCCAGGTATGGGGGTTGGTGCGCTACTCCGAGGGGGTTTCCCCTGCTATGGAGCAGGTGTGAAGGAAGGGGTCTGTGTGGAGGAACCAGAGTGGGAACCATGATTCTATGAGCGCTTTTTGCCTTGGTCTCATATATCCATAGAGCCAGGCTTGGAAGTGCTCCACTAAGTGGACATGGAATCTGTTAATAACCCCATGAATGGTTGGGACCATGCCCTTGAATGCATCTAAAGCAATTGTGTGGATTGTCCACATTGCAATGGGTATTATTAGGGAGCGGAGGGTAGATGGGATTGGTGACTCAATTTGGAGCGCGAATATGCTCTTTGATATCAAGAATTCCTGTTTGTTTTGGATCTTAAGCAGGCGTGCGACTTCCTGCCATATAGCTTTGGTTGGGGGGCATGTTTCTAGGCGGTGGTGTAGGGATCCCTCCCCTCCACATACTGAATATGTCTTGTGGAGGGAGTTGGAGTGGTCCGCCGTCCTATAGGTCCTTCTCAGACAGCGCCAGGCGTTTGCTTTTATCCTTGGCTGTAGAAATGGGTGGTGAGTCATTTTCCACACTGCCTTCTGTGTGGTTAAATCATAGAGAATGTCCAACATATCTAGGTATTCTATCCTAGCTATGTTTGGGGTTGTTGTAAGCATATCTCTCTGGGGGTGGTTTTCTGGGTTTCTTAATTTGAATTGGGGGCTGGGTCGTCCCCTTACCTGTATAGTACCCATGTTCTCTATGGTCCATCCCATATGGCGGATAGTTTGGAGGATATGTTTGAAATGAGGGGAGGTTCCATGCGGACCCATTGCAGTAGGGTGCTTGGCAAGATATGAAAGTAGTCTGGGTGGACTATGTGGGTTGGTTAAATTTAAGCCTGTGCAAAATAGCCCTTGCTGCTCTGTACCAATGGTGTTGCGGGAGGTCTGGAGCAAGGATTTCCTTTATCCAGGTACCTAGGATGTGATTGGCGTAGCTCTCGAGATCTATTAGTCCCATGCCTCCACTTGAGCGTGGGAAAAATAGTGTTTCCATCTGTATAGGAGGGTGAGAGCCGGGCCACAGTCAGCCCTGGATGAGTGTGTGGATTGAAGTTATAAAGGTAGGTGAGAAGGCGATCGCGTGGGCCAGGTACCATAGTATTGGGAGGATGAGCGAGTTAGCAACTGTAACTCACCCTGTTAATCCTGTGGTTCTTTCCCTTGAGGGAGGCGACGCGTTTGGATATTTGTTGTAACAGGTTACTTTCCATTGCCTCGTTAGCATATCCCCCTGATTCTAGCCAAATTCCAAGGTGTCAGACAGGAGTGGTAATGGGAGATGTTGCAAAGGGTAAAATGATTGGGTTTTTTCTTCATGTGTTGGTATGAGGTTCTGATGTTGTGGCCCAGTTGTTTGTGTATTTGCCTAAGAGGATGATTTCTGTCTTTCTTTTGTTGAGCGATGCATTGCTCACCTTGGAGTTGTTAAGTTTTCAGCCAATGGTGCAAGCTAAAATAACTTAACAGTGAATTGAGGATATAAACTCGCTTTTCAAATGAAACTCCTGCTCATAATTGGGAAGTAGATTCTCCAATAATCCTTGATAATAGCCAAGTAACTCCAGTATGCTCACCGTTCTTAAGTCTACTGGCACCAACAAATACAAGACCTTCCATCTTTGTACAAAATCAGGAAATTATTCCTCTATAATTGGGACTACTTCTCTGGCAGGAAACTATGTACTTCTCTTTGGGAAGAATAAACACACACAACTGTCTAATATAGATGTAACAGCAACAGATAAAATATCAGACAGACAACAGATGGATAATAATTAATAAACTAAGCGACAGTAGTTATAAATGATTAATAAACTAATAAATGATGATTAATTGATGTTTTATTAATCAGCCAGGCGCCGGTATTATATACCTCTAGGGCATCTCCTGTACAAACTCATCTATTAGATGAGTTATTCATATTATGACAATCCTCTGCTGGTCATGACAATAATTATGAAAAATCCCCAAGTCAATTTGGCCCATGAATTGACTAAAAATAACAATCATTTCATCCCAATTGGAGGTAATTTTACTCTCATAATTGGGAGGACTTTGGGTTTTAAACTCAACACTAAAATCTTCCCAATTAGAGCTATATCATAACTCAACGTCTAACAATAAATGGGGAATAAAAAAATATATGATCATAAAGGATGATGCACCCCAATTTGGGATGTCAGCAGGCCTCTCAATAGTACTAATTATGCCCATAATTGGGATGACTTTAGGTTTTGAACTCAACATCATAATATTCCCAATTAGAGCTACATCATAACTTGACGTCTAACAATAAATGGGGAATAAAAAATATATGATCATAAAAGGTGACACATCTCAATTTGGGACATCGGCAGGCCTCTCAATAGCACTAAGTATGCCCATAGTTGGGATATCTATGTTTAAGTGCTTAATTATTGATTTCATTAATTGAATCCAACTTCCTCCTTAGTGCATTAAGATTAATGCACTAATTTAGGAGGTGCAATTTAGTTAATGCCATGGGACCACTTTGCACCCAAGTGTACCCATAATCAGCCATAATATAATAATATCATAGATATTATTAGCTACAATAATTGGGCACCTCAGATGCAATTAGAGCAGTTATGAGGTGAATCTGATTTATCAGATTATGGAGGTGAATTGGGAGGATCAAAGGATCCATCAGTGGAAGTAATCTATCAGCATTAATGGTTTTATCAAAGGGTTTATTTTTGAGTCAACCATCAAAATCTAACAGGAGTATTCCTCTAGAGTGCGTTCCAGCTGTTGGGCATCTTCATTGTTTGCTATACCTGCTATGCAGTCATCTGCAAAGGCCAGTATCTTGACTGTTGGTTGTCCTTGTGCGGTTATCCCCATGAGACGTGAGTCAGTTACTTGGAAGAGTGGATCAAAGCTGAAATTGTATAGCAGTGGGCTGAGGGGATCCCCTTGTTTAAGCCCTCTGTGTGGTTTGATATTGTTTGTTAGGAATCCAGGGCCACATACAGCCATGGTTGCAGATTCTTTTAGGAGCATCGCCCATTTTATGAATCTTGGTGAGAGTTTGAAGGCATGTAGACATTCTTTTAGGTATGGCCAGCTAACATGGTCATACGCCTTTTCCTGATCCAAGAAGACCAGGGCACCAGTTGCTTTGGATTGGCAAATGTTTGCAACAGGGTGTATGTTGTTCCAGATTGAACGCCCTGGTATAAACCCAAACTGGTTGGGTGACAGGACGTCAGAGGCAATTGCGCCTAATCTGGCTGCTAAAATTTTTGTTAGAATTCTTGTGTCAGTTTTGAAGAGTGCAATTGGGTGCCAGTTGGCCAGGTCCAACTTGTCACCCTTTTTATACAAGGTTATAACATAGGATTCATGGCCTCCTGGTAATAGGCGCGTTTCCAACAAGCACTGGTTCATAGACGCCAATAGGAGGGGGGCTATTTGTTAAAAATATTTTTTGTAAAATTTGTAGGGTATCCCATCAGGCCTTGGGCATTTCCTACGTGGTGCACTGCAAATTGTCTCCCAAAGCTCCTCCCATGTAATTAGGGATAGTATGTTGTATTTGGTGGTGTACTTTATATCTCAGAAGCTTGTATAAATTCTTTAATTTTTTGTGAATCTGTTGGCGTTTCGCGATATAATATAGTGTAATAATGGTGTACTTCCACCTTGACCTCCTAAGGGTCAGTTGCCATGGTGCCGTTAGTCTTGCAGACCTGTGTGCATGTGGGCTGGTTTCCGCGGGAGTGAATTTGGCAGAAAAAGTATGTCAAACAGGTTTCACCTTCCTTTATGAACTTACCTTTATTTGATACTTTGATTCTGTGTTGATGTTCAAAGATGAGAATGTTAAGTTGGGCTGAAATTTCTGCCCATTTGCGTCCCTAGTTGGGGCTATAGCCAGATCTAATAGTATTTATCTCCAGGTGGTCTAGTTCCGCCAAGGTATGCTTGATTGTGGCTGTGTCCGCGGTGTACTTACGTGATGCAATATGTTGGGTTTTGTTGATTAAATCCTTTTTTTAATTTTCCCATGTTCCAATGGGATCTGAAGTGAATGAGGCTGTGAATTCTGGGTTCGTAGCCTCATTTTTGACCCAGTTGGATATCTCAGGCAATTTTATATTTTCCAGGTGAAGCTTTCTCCAAGGCGACACCTGTGTGTGGGATTAGGTCGGCGCTAACTGCACCATAACCAATTGGTGGTCAGAGAATTGATCTTTTTTGTTGTAAATTTTGGAGATTCTTGAGTGGTGGGATTGTGGGATGAGGATGTGGTCAATGTAACTCATCGATATGAGCACTCCCTCACATATGTTGGGCCACGTCATGTGTGGAAGGAGTGGTGAACTGAGGGGGAGAGCATCCTGTAAGCCAAGAGATGCCTTCATTGTGCGGAATTCAATGTGTCCAGGTGGGTTTCCCCTGGGATTAGGCCATCAATCCATATTGGGGTTATCCCAGCAGTTGAAATTGCCTAACATAATGGTATCTGGTGGGAGGGTGAGTAGGTATTTTTTCAAAAAATTGTTTTATCTCAGTTGCAGTGCACGGTGCATATACACATGCTATCAAAATTATTTCCTCTTGGTATGTGATCTCTGCTACCAGGACTCGACCATGTAAGTGTGATGACAAATTTGTAATTTTAAATTTTTTGTTGTTTTGGATGATCACCCCACAGTGATACGTCCATACTGATTGTGATGGTGCGACCCTGGTTGACCAGGATCCTTCTTCCCCTTGTATACAGTGGGTTTTTGGATGACCAAGATGTCTACAAGAGGTTTTTTCAGGAATTCCAGCCTTCTGGCTTGGGACATATGAGCCCTGGCTCCCACGATGTTTAGCATCCCTATTGACACTGAGGTGCTCACGGCGCCTCAGAAGCAGTTGGGAGGGCCCTCTGGCCCTATCCCACCGCGGCTCATTTTGGCCATGCTCCGCGTCTGTAATCCAACTCTTTCACTGCCATTGTTGGCTCCCTTGATCTGACCCAATGATTCACAGGAATTGCAGTTTTTTTCATTTGCATCAACCTTTCCCACACAGGTCTCATGTTGATTTGATGCGGATTGTTGATTGGATTCTATATTTTTGAGGTTCAACTTTGGTGAATTGTGCACCGCAATTTTGCCCAAATTGTGGTTGCATTGTTCCTCTGTATGTGCATGTTTGATGTCGCTTTGTGACTCAGTCAGGTTACTGTGAAAATTTTCAACCTGGGCATATTGTTCTGATTGGTTGATTCAGTGAATATCCAAAATATCCTCCCAAATTTGTTTGAGGTTAATGGTGGACTCTGCGTGTGCCACCGCTTCAGATGCTGCTCGCTTGTGGGCTTTTTGTGCCTCTTTATGTTGTTTGCATGTAACTGGATCCATGATGGAGTATAGTCCATCTTCACCCCAGCGGAATGGGTGGTGACTGTCAGTCATTTTGGTGAATTTTTCATTATCTTCGTCCATTGCTTCCTCACAATAATCATTTTCCATTAAGCCCTCTTTCACAGGGCATGCGTGTTCCTTGTGGCCCAGTGAGCCACAGTGGTTGCAAATGGGCGGTGCGCGTTCCAGTGTAACTCGGAATGCAGCTGACTGGCCCCCATCTGCGAGGTGAAATTCTGCTGTGCAGGGAATTCTGGATAAGTCCTCTTCCACTTCTGGGAAGGGGTTGATTACGGTGATAGCTTTGCCCATGCACAGGTTGGGCATCAGGAAAAATTGCTGTAAATTCAAGTTGCTGAATTTCTCCATAGGCTATGAGACCTTTGCGAATCTCCTCCTTGATTACCTTATGAGGAAGGTTAGTGGGGAGCAAGTCAAAAGATATGAACAAAGTTTTCACTTTGTTCCATCTGGTGCGCGTGATGCACAAAATTTTTTTGCCCTTGGGGAGGGCAATTTCCACACAGACTTTTGCTGCGGCATCAGCTTCATTAGTTGTTTTGAAACCAATATTGATCCAGCCATGGCCCATGTTGTTGGTGGCTATGTACACCGCGTGAGGGAAAAGTGAGGGCTGTGCCTCACATGTTTTCTCCCACAGGGTTGGTGACTCATCCCCAAGGAAGAGTCTGATCCCGTGCTCCACCTTTGACAAGGGTTGGTTGAACTGAATGTACATATATTGCGCGTGCTTTACAGTGAATACCATAAACCCAGATGGTGTCTGAGTTTGCAATTTCTTTGCGGATTGGGTTCCTGGTCCCCCTCCAGGGCGTTTCTTGCCCTTAGTTGCACCGTTAAGCGCACTGCTCACCGCACCACTCACCCATGTTGTATTATTTTTATTGATAAAGTCGCCCATCTCTCCTGTGTGTGATTATCCAAATTTGCTGTTTGAATCAAATCATAGTAACTAAAGTGATTGTTATGAGAAAGAAAAGCTTCTGTCCTGGAATCTTACATCCTTCATTTAACACATCCTGACATACCCTATTGATGAAATTTTGCACATTTACTAAGCTCAAATTTAATATAATATTCCACACATATTTCTAAATTTTCACAGTAAAATAAAAGGTTTTATAGACTTTTAATGGCAATTGGTATATTGTTACAGATAAGCAGTTTGATATTCATTTGATTTGATAGTTTAAATGGTGTTTCAAAGCAGTTGGTGGATTGTTTGACATTTGGCTAATCAACAAGTTAATCATTTTAGTAAGAAGTAAGTGATTAGTTGATTTGATAGTTTAAATGGGTTTTCCAAGCGGTTGGTGGTTTTATGTTGATTCAATAGGTCTAATTTGTTTTAGGGTTTATACAATATCAAATTACTGAATAAGTTTCAACTAACCATAGCATAAATATTCTATGCAACAGAGAAACAATCATAAGCAAGTTTTTTTATATCATGAAAAATAGAAAAAATTATTAACTATTGAGGCCATAATGCTTTTATTTATTTGGGGAAGGTTGACCAGGGGACAAGCACTTCCAATATAGTGAGAAAACTAATAAAATTCGACAATTAAAGACACCCCAGAGGGTTCAAGGCCCCTCTTGTTGTCTCCAGGATCACCAAGATTAGGACGGTAGGGAAGGGGAGTTATGTTGGCTTATTTTTGGATGCAGCATGTGTGAAGGAAAGGATCAACTTTTAGGAACCATATGGGGAACCATGTGTTGATTGTCCTTCTGTTATGGGGGGTCATATGTCCAAACAGCCATGCTTGGAAATGTTCCAATATATGGCTGTGGAAGCGATGAATGGCTTCTTGATTGTTGGCGCTGCTCCTGTGAACGATTCCAGTACCATTGTATGTATCGTCCATAGTGCTATTGCTACTATTAGCGCCCTGAGAGATGGGTGGATAGGAGAGTCCATGTTTATAGCGAACATGTTCCTTGCTAGGCTGAATGGATGTCCGTTTTCTTGGTGGAAAAGGCGCATGGCCTCTTTCCATACAGCCACTGATGTTGGGCATTGTTCTAAATGGTGGGCTAGGCTTCCATACTGACCACATATTGCACATGAGGAATGATTGGCATTTGACCGTTCAGCTGTTTGGTATACTCTCCTCATACACCTCCATACATGTGCTCTTATCATGGGTTGGAGTAGAGGGTGATGTGTGTATCTCCATACTCTTCTTTGGGTCTCCAGGTTGTAGGGTATGTCCATATGATCCAGGTAATCTATCCTGGCTATAATATTTGGGCTTTTGCTTATTATATTGTCTGTGACTATTTGATCATTGATCTCCTGTCTGTGAGTTAGCCTTGGGCGTCCTCAGTGACTGGTTTGATCATTTATGTGAATCCGCCATGTCACTCTTCTCATGGCTAGGAGTATTAGTTTGAAGTGTACAGGAGTGCCGTGTGGTCCTGCAGCTGTGGGATGGGATGCCAGATATTTGATTAATGTGTTCAGGTGATCTGGGTTTCTTAATTGTAGTGCATGTGTGAAGTTATATCTTGCTGTTCTGGCCCAGTGTGTATCTGGAAGATCTGGGCTAGTCACCTGAGCTATCCAGGATCCCAGTATATGGGTTGCTTGCTCTACGTAATTAGTAAGCCCCATACCTCCATTTCTTCTAGAGCCAAATAGGGTTTCAAGGCGTACAGGGGGGTTGTGGTTGGACCATAGCCATCCTTGTAATAGGGCGTGGACTGTGTTGAAGAAAGATGGTGAGAAAGTGATTGCATGGGCCATGAACCATATGATTGATAGAATCATCGAGTTGGCTACCATGACCCTTCCTGTTAAAACCTGTTTGATGTCCATGTAAGGAGGCAATGCGTTTTGTTATTTTGTCTAATAATTGATTTTCCATCATGGAGTTAGCATAGCCTCCTGCTTCCAACCATACTCCCAAGTGTCAAACAGGGCCAGCTGTTGGCTTGGTGATGAATGGAAGTTTCAGTGAGGTCGTTGCTAATTTTCGCCTCCTATGTCTGGTCAGGAGTCTTGATGTTGTACTAGCTTGTTGGCCCTGTGTAGATGGCATCCACTGGGTCTGATACTTTCCCAGGAGTATAATTTCCGTTTTCTCAGTGTTAAGTGATGCATTACTTATGGCTGAATAGTCTTGTATTATCTTCTCAATTCTGAAAGCATCTTGATTGTTGGATATTCCCACCACACAATCATCAGCAAAGGCCATCATTTTGACTGGTGGTTGGCCCTTGATGTTGATTCCTTTGAGAAGTGTGTTTGTATTTCGGATTAGGGGGTCTAGGCTAAAGTTGTAGAGTAGAGGGCTTAAGGGGTCTCCTTGTTTTAGTCCTCTCTGTGGGATAACTGGGTTGGTTAAGAAGCCTGCTCCCCACACAGCCATGGTTGCAGACTCTGTAAACAACATTACCCAGTTTATGAATCTATTTGGAAGCTTGAATTTTTGAAGGAAGGCTCTAAGATAGGTCCAGTTCACCCTGTCATATGCCTTTTGTTGGTCTAAAAAGACAAGTGCTCCAGAGGTTTTGGACTGGCAGACATTTGCAAATGTGTGGATGTTATCCCATATGGATCTTCTTGGGACAAATCCATATTGTGATGGGGATATCGCATCAGTTGCAATTTCTCCTAGTCATTTAGCCATAACTTTTGTGAAAATTTTTGTATCTGTGTTGGTTAGGGAAATTGGGCGCCAGTTGGATAATTCTAATCTGTCTCCTTTCTTGAATAAAGTGACCGTGTAGGCTTCTTTGCCTCCAGGTAGGAGGCATGTTTCCATAATACACTTGTTCATTGAAGCTAGAAGAATGTTAGAGATGTTAGTAAAATATTTTATATAAAATTCATAGGGAATCCCATCAGGTCCAGGGCATTTCCCTCTTGGTGCACCGCGTACTACTTCCCATAATTCCTCACGTGATATTAGGTTAATTAAATTGTTATTTTGAACCGTGGTGTCAATATGTGTGCTTCTAAGGATTTTTTCAATTTTTTTTTCTGTTTTGACTGGCTCAGATTTATACAATTTCATGTAAAACCTGTGCACTTCAGTTGCAACTTCTTTGGGTGTTTCTGCTATGGATTTGTCTGGTTGACAGACCTGTGTACAAGCTATCATATTTTTCCTGGCGTGGAATCATCAGAAAAAGTAGCTCGAGCAAGTTTCTCCATCTCTTATGTTTTTGCCTTTATATTGGACTCCAACTTGGTGTTGGTGTTTGCGGATCAGGGTGTTTAGCTGAGCAGAAACCTCTGCCCATTTGCAACCCCATCCATGGCTGTATCCCATTCTTGGTATGTTGTTTTCTAGATGGTCAATTTCAGCCAATGTGTGTTTGATAATGGCTGAAACTGCCCTGTGTCTTCTAGATGATGTATGTTTAATTTGTTGGGTTGTTGATTTTTTGAAGTTTTCCCAGGTGGTTAGTGGGTCTGAGCAAAAGGTGTTTGAAAATCCTGGGTTGAGGATATTTCCTCCATCCAGGATTGAAATGTCTGAGTCAGCTAAACTTTCTGGGCGTATTCTGCACCATCTGGGTGCTTGGGTACTTGGTTCTGCCAGTTTGTAAGACACTGAAACAAGCCGATGGTCAGAGAATTTGATTTTTGTAGTTTTAAATTTTTGAATTTGGTGATGGAAAATTATTGGTGCAAGTATTAGGTCTATCCTTGACATAGAGACAAGTGTGCCATTGTGTACATGTGGGCGTGTCATGTTTTGTAGCAGGGATTGCCTTTTTGGCAGTGGATCATATAGTCTCAGGGTGGCCTTTAGTACTTGAAGTTCCACTTGCCCTTGTGGTATCTCCGTTGTGTATGGCCATCAGTCCATTTCTGGGTTAATCCAGCAGTTCATGTCTCCCATGACAAAAGTGTTTGCTGGTAGATTTAGTTGTGTTAGGGCTGTGAGAAATTCTCTTTGGTCCTGTGCATCATTTGGGGTGTACACACTGGCGATTGTGTGCACTTTGGTGTGCCATGAGAATGTTATGGTGAGTATGCGGCCATCCAGGAACAAATTTTTATTAATAAATTTAAAGTTTTGGTTCACGCATACTATCACCCCACAGTGGAGTGACCAAAATGATATTGTTGGGAGGAGCATTTTTTCCCATGCCTCCTCCTCTCCCTGTGGACAGTGGGTTTCCTGCACTGCCAGGATATCCACAGGTGGGTTTTGTAGGAGACTCAACTTCTTGGCCCAGGACATTAAGGCCTTGAGTCCCGCTATGTTCAGCGTCCCTATCTCTACTGAGACGCCTGATGCGCCTCAGGAGCGGTTAGCAGGGCCTCCAGGCCCTACTCCCTCGCTCACATTGCTCTCCACTGCACCTCTGCTGTGGAGAGCATAACCATGAGTAGGAGTTGGGGTGTATTCTGCCCCTTTCATCACCACAGTTTTCGCTCCTCTCTTGGCTTTGCTTGGTTTCAAAATGTTATTGTGGTGCACTTGTGGATTTTTATTGGCCACATTATTTTCTTGCACATTCCATTGTTGATTTTCCTTCCCAATTGGGTTAAATTCCACATTTTCTGGGGGTGCACTGAACCCCAATTTTGCTGCATTCATTTCTGAATTGGTTCCACCGAATTTGAACTGGTCAGATTGGGTGTATGGTTTTCTGCGGGATCTGATTGGTTCATGGACTCAAATTCCTCCATGTCTTCCTGGATCTGCTCCAGTGATATGGTTGATTCCGCAAGGCCTTTGCCTTGGCCACGGCCAGCTTGCGAGCTTGTTTGGCCATTTTTCATTCTTTCAGGGAAATAGGTTCAATTATTTTATATTGACCGTGTTCTCCCCAGTTGAAGGCTTGTGTAGTATCTGTGATTTTGGCATACTCTGAGTCATCTTCGCCCATTTCCTCCTCACAGAATTCCATTTCTCTCAGGCCTTCTTTTATGGGGCAAGCATGAATCTTGTGCCCAAAGGCCTGGCAGTGGTTGCAAATGGGGGGGGTGCACTTTCCACTGTTGCACAGAACAGCTGGGATTTTTTCCCATCAATTGTGAAGGATGTGATGTGGGGGATTTTTGTAATATCCTCTACTACATCCTGGTTCAGTGAAATTATTGCTATTGCCTTCCCCGTGCTAAGGGTCAGCATCAGCTGGAATCATTGCATTCAAATTGTTTAATTTCTCCATAGGCTTCCAAGCCTTCTTGGAGATGTCTTTTGACTACTGTGCGCGCCAGTGTAGTTAGAAGATAGTCAAAAATGATGAAAATGTCTTTGGATTCTGTCCAACAGGTGCATTTGGTCAGGACCAATTGCTGTCTGTTGAGAAGGTTGAGTACCACTCTGACCTTTGCTGCTTCATTCGCTTCTTCTGCAGTTTCAAACCCAAGGTCTACCCAACCTCTGCGGATAGTATGGGTTGTTAGGTACACCGCGTGCAGGAAAAAATTTTTGTTGGGCTTTGCTGAACTTTTCCCACATTTTCAGTGTTTCTAAACCCAGAAAAACTTGTATCCCATGTTCCACTGATGACAGTGGTTGTGATTGGGATACTTCCAAATAGCTGCAATATTTTACTAAAAAATTGATGAAACCCACAGGATGTGCAACCTCGAGTTTTTTATTTTTGCTTATATTTTCATTTGTACCTGTGCGCTTGGTACCTTTGGGCGGTGCAGGTCCAGGTATGCTGCTCTTTACCGCGTTCACCCAGCTCTTTACCTTATTATTCATACTTATCTCGCCTGGTGTTGATTATCAAATTATGCTGTTTGAATTGAATTGAAATTACTAAAAGTGATAGCAATTGGAAAAAAAGGTTTAGGCCATAATGCCTTTCATCCAACTTATTGTAGCTGAAAAAGAAATGAATACTCTAAAAGCTTTTTCTGACCATCTAATCTGCATGACATGTCACTCATGGAACATAATATTTATTTATATCCTAAACTAGCATACAGATATCTGTGCCTTGCTACAGTGTTCATAGCTCACTAAATGATTTAATTTCTATTAGTTTTTATATTATAGATAACCCTCAACCACTCAGCCAAACCCATTTTGTCACAGATGAGGCCGCAAACAGTGCAAAAGATCATTCCTAACCAATGGAATGACCAAAGTTCAACCTCAGACCAGTGGCGGTACAGGCAACCAATTCATCACAGATGGGGGTGATTGAGGCCCTTTTATAGATGCAAGTGAGAAAAGGAATTTTTAGCAAATCCAGGATGACATAATGCAAAATAATTTTTGCACTGATTAGTCAGAAGATTTGTTTTAGAAGACAATGACGCCAATAAAATTCACTATGAAAATCAACCCCTTTACATACCTTCAGAGGGGGCAAAATAATCTGCATTCCACCAATGATGCTACAAAGAGCCAACCACGTTATGCTGATGAGAGCATCTGAGGATTAAAATTTATATTATTAAATCTGACAATCCTCCAATTTTGAGAATTACTCAAGATCTGATGCAAGGCATATCATAGGAGCACCTTTGCCTGAACCTGAAATCAAGAATGAGATTATCCAATTTAGTAATAAAGTAATATCAGCAGAAGAGACAATGTTACAAAATTTAGAAGTGGGTACTAGTGAAAGGCCCCTGAACATCTGAGTTCAGGGATAGCATCGTGAGATGGAGCTTGCAGCTATAAGAATTAGCCCAAATGGATAAAGCTACAAAATTAGCAGTCAGAAGATGTCTGAATGATTGATCTTGAAAATACCCAATATTAAAGCCTAGATTCCCAATTATTTTTAATATTTCAATCACTTTTATATCTTGATTATCCCTTAAAGTACAAATACTTTGCTTTTTACTCAATAGAAAATCTTTTTACAGAATATCAAGTTATCCTTTTACTCGCATGTATAGTCGTTTAAGTGATTTAATCACCTGTAACCAGTCTGGGTTAAACCAAATATAAAGAATACAAGTAACCAGTCTGAGATCTGCTCTGATTGGAACAAGGCACTCTATATCATGGCTACCTTGGAGATGAGCTGATAAGGGAGAAGTTAGATTGGCTTCCATTTAGTCCCAAGGGCCAAATCACAATGAAAATGTCTAGGAGTGTCTACAAGGGTTTCATCATGGGTGTGAAGAGTTTACCAAAGTGATTGATGCTACAAGGGGTAGCATAGGAGAATAATATGTTCTACAAGGATGATTGTGATGTTAGAAAAAGTTTTCTGGTGCATAATATGCATGAAGTAGCCCCCCTGAGCAATGAGTCAGCCTCATAGGTCAAGTGAGCTGAGGTTGGCGAGATGAATGTGGTGCTCACTACAGGGATGGCATTATTAGGCCCTAGTGACAATCATGAGAGCTCTCATTAGCAGTTTGACAATGAAGCAGATATGGAAGTATATCGCAGAGAGGATTCCTCTTATCTCTTGGTGAGGGAAGAGGATAAAATCCGTTCAAGGCTCTTTATCATGGAATTGAAGTGCATGATATTTGCAACAATCTTGAGCATGTCAAGGAGACTGACAGAAAAGCAGGCATTGCATCACTACATATTACGATAGTATTAACACTCATTATCAAATTAGAAGCTACGCTTAAAAATTTTACAAAAGCTTATATTCCTCAAAAAAGAGAATGACGAGACCATCACCACTCTGAATGTTTATGGAGATCACTTGAAGCATCACACCAATATGCTGTTTGCCTAGGATAAGAGCATGGAAGATTTAAAGACACAAATGCATACTGTACCGGAGCCTACCTCTACTTGACTATAACTCAATTAAAGGCACCTATGTGGGCCACTCAAAGAAATGTACCACAACTGATCAAAACTGTTACTAAGCTGACCATGGTGAACGCCAACCCTATTGAAGAGGATCCCAGAATTGAACTGTACTTTAAGACCATGCATACACCTGGAGAAGGAACCAATGCAGTTTCTCCAGATGTATAAGAACAGAATGGATGGCGCTAGTGATCACCTGAAGGCTTTTCACGTGCAAGGGTTTATGAGCCATGAGGCTCAGGAGATCCTTAGTGTGAGCTTATGACCTGGACTATCTTGGACCAAAGCAAAGAATATTCTCCTTTAAGAGTTTGGTAGTGAACAAGATGTCCAAAATATGAAACAAGATTTTTCCTGATGAAAATGGGCAAGAATGAGTTAGTCACAAATTATGCCTCTCACTACTACCTCAAGGATCAACAGCTATGGACCACAGGAACTATGGATTTTCCTACCACAAAAACCGTTTTTGTCATATTTACAAGACTCCATTGAGGGAGCTAACTGCCAATATAAGGCTGGGCCTCAGGAGTCAAAAAAGATCAAGCTTCAGGACCTGTAAGACTTGGAAACCAGCCTTTGAAGCTGGATAGGGTTCAACACCCTTTCCTTATGAAGAGGGGCCCAAGGTTTCTGTAAACCCTCTGTAACAGCTGGGTGACCTCGCCCACAGATAGATGAGTGCTTGGTGATGGCTTTTCTCCCCAAAGCCCTCCCACTTACACCCTTCCCTCCTCTTCAATCCTGATGGAATTGATAGAGGGGGTCTGCAGGGAGGTGGTTCACGTCAGGGGGCTTGGAGGGGGTCCAGAGGCCACCCACTCCCCAGGCCAGCCATGGCCAAAAATTGGGGAAATTGCAATTCCTAGTGCCAGAGCCCAGCCAGTAAATTCAGGACTGGGGGGGTTGGTTTGGGCTGGTCGGGTTCAGGAGCCAGATTTGAACATGGCTCCAATTGAAAACCCAGGTGCGAACAGCTCAGATAATTGGTTCAACGTTCCAAGGCAGTTCTGGGAGGTTTGGATAGTATGAGCTGCCCAATCGTGGGATCAGACCAAATTGTAATGAACTTGAGTCATGGGCCCCTGCCTTCCAAGATGAATCCAAAATGCCCAAGCCATACAAATTGGCTGATTCAGGTCATTGAGGTATGGATCAGCAGCATCAATTTTGGCTTGGTTGCAAGAACTTGGGAAAATTTGCAAAAATTTTCTAAGCTTCTGCCAAATTGGGAGCTGCCTTTCACCCCCCTCCGAGTTAGCCAACCAAATCCCCTCCCCATTTCCCAAAAAAACAATCCCCCAATACCTTCCTATGCTTATCAAACCATTTAAAATGCAACTGGGCCCACCAAGGGCAGTTGTCAGTTCACTCTTTTTAGCCTTTGTCAAAATAAATATGCATATCCACTTAGTTCGCCGTGGACTCTGCCCACTTTTAACACAACTATAACCACGCTTCTATCATTTGATCCAACAAAGCACGCCATCGCCCAGATCCTTTTCCCAATGTTTGCAGACTGGATTATCTGTTCACTTGATCCCACCATATGGCAGCGGATTGTCAACACAATAATACGGCCTGCCCCAAAGGTGAGACCACTGTTCTTTTTGTTCCTTCACGTCCATTAAATGGAGGCCCTTCTGTTTATTTGGATGTTGAGTCCGCTGAGTCTGCTCCCCAGAGGAAGCAGCCTCAAGGTGACCCTGGACTGCCGCGTGAGGGTTTGGCTCCAAAAGCCACCCCTGCCACTGCGGTTCCAGATCACTAGTGGGACTTAGAGTGTCCCCATTTGGGGAAACTCAGTTCCAGCCCCTCCTATGGAGTTTCCTCCACTTCTACCCACATTCCCAACAACGTGGTGGTCTCTGTGCCACCTCCCGCTGGTGTACAAGCCTCTCCTTTGAGTTATGAAGGCCAGCAACCATGGCCCCTGGAAGAGTCTTCATCCTCTCTGCTTCTCCCACCCTTGGGGGTTGCCCCCATAAGACTCGAGGTTGCCCCCAATGCAACCATCTGGTTTGCCTTGGGGGCCTTTGGTATGTTATTGAACGTTTGCTTTCCTCAAGTGTCCCATAGATTCCCACTTATCTTAGTCACTTGGACCGCTATGCCTCTGGCATTCTGGGCCCTCCACTGGGTGCTTGCGCACCCTGACTGGGAGCCCAGTATAGTTCTTCTTAGCTGCATCTGTGACAGGACCTCCCTGACTTAAGGTATACCTTGGACCAACGCTGGGTGCAGGATAGATATGATCAGGTTGGTCCAGGGGAAGTGCGTGATGCCCAGCCCTGCATTACAGCAGCAGCGTTAAAATGCACTTGTTATCTTTTAAACAATGATGGTTCAGTTCAGTTTCTTGGAGAATGGAGGTTCAAAAATCCGTCCAATTTTCAACATTTACAAATCAGACAGCTCAGCTGCAATCAACAACTCAAGTTCAAATGATCTCAAGCTACAATACCCTGGCTGATGGTAGGGTGTGCTGATTGATTCTTTTAGGATTGGCACCATTTTCCCCAATTGACGACTCACTCCCCTTGTTCAAAGTATGGTTCTTGAGACCATCTTTCCTTGTTGGTCGTCTATTTTTAATAGGATTCCCCAGTTCACTTACATTTTTTAAATTATGGTTCCTGGGACTAACCTGTGCATGGACCTCCTCAAGGAGGTCTTTTATAACGTTGGCCATTTTCTTTTCACGAAATTAACTAACAGATCTAGTGCACCGTTGGGCCCCCTTTGTCCCCTCCAGACTGAGGCACCCAAACACTTCAGCACTGATATCTGCTTGGTTATGGACTTTCCAGTGAGGTTCACCCAAGTGGTGTTGTTTATTTGTTACCAGCTATTTTATACCACGTTATACACCCTTTCACTAGGTTACTTTGGCTCTGGAACCCTTTGCGGTGCCCTATTTACCAATCCTGATGACTGGATCCCTGATGGTGGGGCTGTGCATCTCGCACCACCTTTATGGGAATGGGAGAGTTACAATATACTGAAAGTTTATTTGAGTTCATTAGAGATGCATCTTAACCTGAAGATGCATATGACTCTCATAGTTAATAGTGCAACGTCACTCAAGTCACTTAAGAAAGAGTTACTTGATGTAAAATGTACATACAAAGCTGAATTTAAGGCAATATGATGTACATATCCTCCTCAATGAGTTGTTAAGGGCTTTTATGTTGCCAATGATAAGGGTGACAAACCAAAGGATAAGAATACCAAACCATCTGAATTTTTGTCCTGTAGAGTTTACCTGCAACAAGTGCCATCAACCTGAGAACTTTTATCAAAATTGTCCATTACTTGCCACTGAAAAAAGGACATCCCCCTAAAGAGGATACCCCCAAAGCTGTCAACTGGGTGGATCACCACACTGAGGGTGAAGATGACCATGAAGATGATGATTTGGCTAGCACAGGATACCACAGGTTAGGGGCACCTAGCATGGTGTCTGTGCCTGCCAGATTAAGAGTTCATGGCACTAGTGGATCTACATCAAACAATACTTATTATGCACAAGTGAATCAACCTACCTGGGTCATCTATTTAGTTGAAGAAGGAGAGCAGTTAGTTATGGCTACCTTCAAGAACCTGTCACCGGATGGCAAAGATACTGTGAAGGTTAATATGAGCGCTACTGCTCTGAGACAGTTTGAGTAATCTTCTACTGATGTGATGACCACAGCAAAACTTTTCAGCAAGAGTGTAACGGAATTTGAAGTAATCGTCCAGAAGGTGCGCGTTTTGGCAGTACTGAACACTGGGGCTTTAGTTAACATCATCTCATACAAACTCATGAAGAAACTAAAGTTTATGCTATATAACAACTACAACGTGAAATACTGCACCGCAGGACTTGACGTTACCTGCACTCTAGATCTTATTCCAGATTCCTTTACACTTTAGGCGCATGGTCCTGATGGCACTAGAAGTGGTTTTGACGACGACCACTATGATTTCTTAATCAGGACACAGTTTCTCATGGAGTTTGGTGTGAAGATTAATTTCACCACTATCACAGTAACCATATGAGCTTCCAACTTCCTCTGGTATTTAAAGGATGAGGACGTCAAACTGCAGAAACAATGTACATGCTTGGTTAAAACAGACAAATCTATCTAACCCATACATTACACCTTGACTGAATAAGGTTTAAAGCAGCTACCACCTACCGTTAGTGAAGAGGAAGGGCTCCCACTGAGCGCTATTGAAATCATAGAGATTTGACAAGGGGAACAATGCAGTATTACCCTGTTGATTGTTATAAAGATTCCACCTGAAAACGTATTGGAATTATACAGCTGTGATTGAATCTGAAATCAAGAATCCAGAGTACTACTAGAATTCTATGACACTACCTACTCATGAGAGTTGTATTAATGTTGGGAAATATCACTACTCAAATGATTAAACTAAGAAATGCTAAGTTGTTGCACTGGCTCAACTGACCAGTTGCTAAGAGATTTTCTCTCCATGCAGTAGGGGATTTTGATGATCTTGGGTTTGGGGGTGTGACTTCTAAGAAGCAGAAGGAGCTCAATGAATTTTTGGATGAGTTTAATGGCATCTTCATTACCAGTTCTAATGATTATGTCCTATGAAAGGGCGATGTCCACAAAATGGATACTGGTTCCGCTATACCAATAATTCCAAACCCTACCGCCTCTCAAAGCAGAAGATGCATTTATCATGCAAGATATCAACCAACTGGCCAAAACAGAGATAATTAGATCATTAAAGAGCCCATGGGCATCTCCTTTGTTGCTGGTGTGCAAAAAGGATGGAACCCATAGAGTAGCCATGGACTATCACCACCTAAAATGAGATAACCAAGAAGGACTTGTACCCACTACCATGTATCAATGATGCTTTAAAACGTCTGGCAAGTTCAAAATACTTTTTGGCAATGGATCTAGCTAGCAGCTACTGGCAGATGGATCTCTCACAAGAGGATCCGGACAAGTGTGCACTGATCAGTAGTCAGGGGTTGTTTGAGCCCTCAAGGATGCCACAGGGGCTCTACAACGCTCCTGCTACCTTCCAGAATGCAGTGTATTGAATTTTCGGTAATCTCAAGTTGTTGAGTGTGCTGATATACTGTCAGGAAATTATCAAGGTGGATTTTTCTCCTAGCTTCTAAAATTGGGAGTCAAGATTAGTCAGTCCCAGTGGAATGATTAATTAACTAGTTTCAATGATATTAATGATAAAAGTGCTGATTTATGCTCCCCATTTTAGTTAGGTTAAACTATTTAAATGGTTCCTCCAAAATGGATTTTTCAGGGCCAATCCTGACTTTGATTAATGTTATCTTGATCACGGGAAACTAAGTCACAAAGATGATCTATGAATTATTGATATTAAATTAGGAGGATTTTCTGGCAATTTATGCCAAGGTTGAATCAAGAGTTTAATTGATGAAGGTTCATTTTCAGAATGTAAACTCAATGTTAGGATATCAGGATCACTGGAGACTAATGCCAAGAATGATCCAACCAGCTATTTATTTAATGATTGACCAGCGACTTATAACAAGGATAATCTTTCTGCCAGTATAATGATGAGGTTTCTGTTATTAGAGCAATCAAGAGTGATTCTGCTTGTGACGTACGGGGTCTCTGAAAACTGCCACAAAGCAGTTAGGCAAGAGTGCCCAAATGAGGGCCCACAGGCAGGATATCCCTGCTGTTGAGAGATCCCGAATCCAACTATGCAGAAACCACTTTACCACAAAGGTTTGGACCACAGTTAGGACAATGCTGGCGCTCAGGAGGAGAGCCTGACCCCCTGAGATGGCGTACAGGGACTGAATGGCCCTGTCAAAGTCTGAACTGCTGTCCATGTGGGGGTTTCCAGGTTTGCTTAATAAAGTGATTTGTAAATGTGCAAAACTAATTTTAGAATTTATTAAGCTTTACTTAATGTTAGAGAAGACATAACTGCTTTACAAAGTTTCGCCTGCTCAGATTTATACTGAGCTTATTGGGAAGAGTGGGTCCTGTTCCGCGAAGTCCGCGGGCATCTTCCCAGCAGCGGGCCCTATTCAAGAATCTAGACCCTTGATTTCTATGTTGAGGCCCATTCTCGAACTTGGGCTGGGTACCCTCAGGGTTGCAGAAACTTTTCTGCATTCATTATTTGGCTTCAATTTGCTCTTGAAGCCTGAGCCATTCCCTTCACCCATATTCCCCAATATTGGTTCATTGCCTCTTTTGGGAATATTTTGTTTGGTGGCATCTGGTTGGCCAGAGCGCCATTCACAAGAGATTTTCATCCTCATCAATACTCCCATATGCAATGGATTTAGCCTCCGATTGGTCAAAAATTTGCATATGGAGGGTCTGGTCCCTCATTGCCACATTTATCAATATTGGATTTGGCAGCATCTGGTTGTCCAGAGCGCCATTTCTGAGGCTTCCCTTCCCCATCAGCCTTTTGATTTGATATTGCTTCTGATTTTAAGGCATCTTCTCGTCAGATTGCCATTTATGATAATCGGAGTGGTCAAGCCCCTCTCCCCTGGCCCTGACTATCGCCCTAGGGAAGATTAGGGCTATGTGGTGGTCAGGCAACGCCTTGACAGTTACATTACCCCCCCCCCAGATGAAAGCCCCCTCTGGTTCCAGAACTCCTCCACCTTCTATGGGCAGTTGCTGCAGTCATCAGCCATCTGCCAGGTGGACTCCTCCACTGGGTATCCTACCCATTTGACTAGGTACCAGCGCTTTCTCCGCGAGATTTTTGACTCCAAGATCTCCTACACCTCATACTCCGCCTCCCCCAGGTTTCCTGAGTGGACAGGATCCGGCTTCTCTTGGAGAGGGCCTTCAAACTTCCTAAGTTGTGAGACATGCAGCATTGGGTGCGCCCACAATCCCTTGGGGAACTCAAGCTTGTACATCACTTTGTTTACCTGGTGGAGGACTTTGAATGGGCCCATAGCGACTGGTCCAAATTTCCTACAGCTTGCTAGCACCGAGTAGTTCTTCACATTGATCATCACTAAGTCTCCTTCCTTTAGCTCCAGGGCCTTGGATTGGTGAGTTTCGGCCTTCCTCTTTTGCATATCTATCGCTTTGACTAAGTTTGCATGCAGGGCTTTCAGGTTTTCCTTCATTTCTGTTGCCAAGTCATTGGCCACTAAATTTGGACCTCTGGGGTGGGTTTCCATCATCTTTGGGTAACACCTGTAATTCGCCATGAATGGCGACATTCCTGTTGATGAATGGGTCAAGTTTTTTATATGCAAATTGGGCTAGTCTTAGCCAGTCCATCCAGCGTTCCTGTTGTGCAGTCATGTAGCATCTCGGATACTGCTCGAGGACTTGGTTAACTCATTCCGTCTGGCCATCAGACTGCAGGTGGTAAGCTGAGGATCTGCATGGCTTGATCTGAATATTTTCAAGTAGGTGTTGCCAAAATCAGGCGATGAATTGGGGGCCTTTATCCGATACTATCTCCTCTGGTAGACTGTGGCGGGCAAACACCTCATTAATGAAGATATCCGCCATGCCCTTTGCTGTGATGGTGGAGTTACAAGGAAAGAATTCCGCGTACTTGGTCATTCTGTCTACCACCACCATCACAGCGTCATATCCCTTTGATTTTGGAAGCCCCGTTATGAAGTCCACACTCAGTGAGGACCATGGTATTTCCGCAATCTGGAGGGGCATGAGTTTTCCTAAAGGCTTCTGCCTAACGTGCTTGAAACGGGCACAAGTGACACATTTCTGGATGTACTCCCTTATGGCGCTGGGCATCCCCGGCCAGGAGTAACTTTGGGCCAGGAGCTCTATGGTTTTCTCATTTCCAGGGTGTCCCGCCAAGGGGTGGTCGTGGAAAGCGCTTATCGCCTCCTCCTGGAGCTCGCGGTTGGGCAGCCATGGGCGCCCTTTGTGGAGAAGGAGGCCTTTCCTTTTACAGAAGTTCTTATGTTGCTCGTTCTCTACCCCCTCCTCCAGGTCCTTCCACAGTGTTGTCCCATACTTTGAGCTTCTCTGGGCGGCCTGGAGCTTTTCCCTCAGTTCGTTGGTGGCATTCTGGATGACAGCGAACACATTTGAGGGCAACATAGTGGTGGTGTTGTATGCATCCAACTCCTCCCTTGGGAAGGACTTACCTGGGTCCCTGCTTAAGAGATCTGGGATGAGGTTGCTTTCCCCCGGCTTGTACACAATCCTAAAATCATAAGATGCCAGCTCTAGGTGCCATCTGGCCTGGCGCTGGTTCATGCGCTTTGGGCTCTTGTAAAATTAGAGGGCTCTGTGGTCCGTTCTGATAGTAAAGGGATGTCTGGCGTAGAGTAAGTGGTGCTGCCATTCCTCCAAGGCTGATACAATCGCTAAGAGCTCCTTGTCATACGTGGGGTAGTTGGTCTCAGCGGGCATCATTTTACTGCTAAAGTAGCTTATGGGATGGTCTACCCCATCTTCTCCCTCTTGTAGCAGGACTGCCCCAATTGCAAAGTTAGAAGCGTCAGTCTCCACTATGAAAGGACGGTTGGCGTCAGGATGGGCTAGTACTGGTGCCTTCATGAGGATCTCCTTGATGGCTTGGAAGGCTGTCTCCTCCTCTTTTCCCCAATGGAACGGGTCCTGCCCTGTCAAGCGAGTTAGGGGGCCGCCATCTTGGAAAAGGTCTTTTGCAAACCTTCTTAGGAAGTTCACACGCCCAGGAAACTTCTAATACCCGTTCTATCCTTAGGGGCCGACCACTCCATTATTGCCTTCAGCTTGTCCGGACATATGGCTGTTCCCTTTTGGAAGACTACTTTCCCTAAGAAGGATACTGAGTCCTTATAGAACTCGCATTTGGATGGCTTCAAGCGGAGGTCCGCCTTGTTGAGGGCTTCCAGCACGCTCAGCACATCTCCTTTGTGGTCCTCCTTGGTCTTGGAAAACACAAGTATGTCATCCATGTATGCCACACAACATTTTCCAATTAGATTTCCTAGGGCGTTGTCTATGGTATGCTGGAACACTGCTGGGGCGTTCTTGAGGCCAAAAGGCATCACCTTGTACTCATAAACTCTTAAGTGGCACTTGAAAGCCATATATTGTTGTTGTTCGGCGATTACAAGAACTTTGCTGAATGCATCAACCAGGTCCAACTTGGTGAAAACCTGGCTGCCCGAGATCATCTGAGAGATGGTCTCCATCAGAGGGATGGGGTAAGGGTCAGACTCAGTGATTGCGTTCAGCCGCCGGTAGTCCACACATGGATGAAGCTCGCCACTTGCTTTTGGGACTAGGAGTATTGGCGACACCACTGGCGAATTGGATGGAACAATCATCCCGCGCTCCAGCATTTCCTTGACATAGACCTCAAGGGCTGCCCTCGCCTTAAGGTTCAAAGGGTAGACGGGACAACCCTTGGGGAACTCCACATCCTTTTTGAACTTGAAGGTGAAAGGGTAAGGATCGTTTGGGGTGGTAGAGGGATCTTGGTTCTTCTTGAACAGGTGAGCGTATGCACGAAATTCGTTGGGTATGTCCGCCTCCATCTCCAGCCCTACTACTGCGTTCACCCCAGGGCTTCCCTCCGCCAGTGGTGAAGAAATCTAGTGCTACCAGGGGTTGGTTCTTGGAGTGTAGCAAGACCATGCGCTCCTGCAGTTTGAACTGAGGGGAGTACTTGTGCCACCACTCCATGCCCAGGATTATGGGATGAGGAAGATTTTTAATGGCACTGAATGAAACTTGGAAGGTGTGAGGCCCCTGCCGCAGCAGCACCTGGGTCTTGATCTTCCAACTGCTAATCGTTTTTGAGGTGTCTGCCAGCGTCACAGCTCCCTTCCATTCCATTTCCAGCCTCATTTCTTTTGCTAATCCGTGATCTAGGTAGTTCTCTTCCGCTCCAGTGTCCACCAGCGCCCACAGCTGATCCTCCCTCTTTCTTCCCCAGAGCTGTAACGAATAGGGGACATAGAGATAAGACGAGGTATTTCCTCTATTGATGGTAGCAACGCGCGCAGGAGTAGGGCGGAAGTTGTAAAAGGGACTAGGGTTTCCCTCTCTGTGGTTTCCCGAAGGGTTTACCCCATTGGCGGAGCCAGAGGGCGAACCCTGTGGACTCCTGCGAGGGGTTGGAGACTGGCTCAAACTCAGCTTGGCGGCTGTGGAACTTCCCCTGTTGTACTCCAGTATGGGTCTTCGCTTGCACTAACGCTAGTTGGCCCTCCACCTGGGTCATGATTGAAATCTCCTCATCGAGGGTAGCTCCCAGGCGAGTGGCAGCCAATGCTGTAAGGATGTCTGGGTGGAGGTTCTGGAGGAACATTCGTGCTATCTGGGTAAGGGTGACCTTGGAAGCCTTGGCCAAAGGGCAGTACACACGGGCGTACTCCATAACTGACATCTTTCCTTGAGTCAGGTTCAGAAGGGTGGACCACGCAGCGTCTTGAGAGTCATTCAGCATAGCCGCTCTTTCAACCAGTTGAAGACATTCCTCCAAGGTAGGAGGGAGCATCGTCTGGGTTTCCAGTAGCTCAGTGAACCAATCCGCTAGGTTTCTGGGCAGGGCGGTTACTATCTGGGCAATTTGAAGTGACACTGGGGCCATTCCTCCTGATGCCGTGGTCAGCTGGGCTTGAAGTTTCACATGCGAGAAGGTGGTGTGCAAGGTGCTCAACTCTCCTGGGGTGAGGGCCTGTCAGAACTTAGATGCGGACTGCTCGGGTTGAAAGTAGACGTAGGTATGCACCTTTGAGGGAAGGAAATGGGTGACTTCTCTTAGGAGAAATAGAAGAGAGAATATGACCATCAAACACATGGTTGGGTGTTCATACCACGCTGGCAGGGCGCGTTCAGACGGCTTGTCTACCATATTCAGGAATAGAGACATCAAGTTGTTTGAGTTTCGTCTAATGTGACGGATGGGGTCTCTGAGATCTGACACAAAGCAGTTAGGCAAGAGTGCCCAAGTGAGGGCCCACAGGCAGGATAGCCCTGCTGTTAAGAGATCCTGAATCTGACTGTGCGGAAACCACTTTACCACAAAGGTTTAGACCACAGTTAGGACAATGCTGGCGCTCAGGAGGAGAGCCTGACCCCCTGAGATGGCGTACAGGGACTGAATGGCCCTGTCAAAGTCTAAAATGCTGTCCATGTGGGGGTTTCCAGGTTTTCTTAATAATGTGATTTTCAAATGCGCAAAACTAATTTTAGAATTTATTAAGTTTTATTTAATGTTATAGAAGATGAAACTGCTTTACACAGTTTTGCCTACTCAGATTTATACTGAGCTTTTTGGGAAAGCAGGTCCTGTTCCTGAGAAGTCTGAGGGCATCTTCATAGCAGCGGGCCCTATTCAAGAATCTAGACCCTTGATTTCGGCGTCAAGGCCTGTTCTTGAACTTGGGCTGGGTACCCTCAGGGTTGCAGAAACTTTTCCACATTCATTATTTGGCTTCAATTTGCTCTTAAAGCCCAGGCCATTCCCTTTGCCCATATTCCCCAATATTGGTTCATTGCCTCTTTTGGGAATATTTTGTTTGGCAGCATCTGGTTGGCCAGAGTGCCACTCACAAGGATTTTCATCCTTGTTGATACTCCCATATGCAATGGATTCAGCCTCCAATTGGTCAGAAATTCACATCTGAGGGTTCAGTCCCTCATTGCCACATTTAGCAATATTGGATTTGGCAGCATCTTGTTGGCCAGAGCGCCATTTCTGAGGCTTCCTTTCCCCATCAGCCTTTCGATTCAATATTGCTTCCAATTTCAAGGAATCTGATTCATCAGATTGCCATTTATGATAATTGGAGAGGTTGAGCCCCTCTCCCCTGGCCCTGACTATCGCCCTATGGAAGATTAGGGCTATGTGGTGGTCAGGCAACGCCTTGACTGTTACACTGCTGCTCTCAGTCTGAATACTCACAACTGATGCTGAGGATATTCAATAGTGTTTTATAATATTAATTTAAAATGACTGACTGGTGATGGATGCTGAGGATGAGTCAAATTAATATTCAGTGTTTGGGAAGGACGGATTATGATGGAATGGGTCTTAGCAGAAGAAAGATGATTGTTGAGGTTCTGGCAATGGATGGCAATGGGTTTTAAATAGGCGAAGTAGCCTAGTATAAAGAGTAATAGTTCCCTAATAACAAACATCTCTTTTTTGCCACCTTTAGTTGTTATTTTTAAGAATGGATATGTTGGTTAAAGGTGTACTGGAGATCTCTGAGGCAGGTGTGGTATTGAATTTTTAGTATATTGAGAGTGACTGGTTCTTCTTATAAGGTAAGACGGAGTTTTGAACATCTATTGTATGAAGACAACAGACCAGACGGTGAATATAATTAAGATATAACTCCTTGGTAATTCTACTGGAAGTTGTATTATCCTGTCATTACTTAGATGATGGCACGCTGCCCTGATCTTCCTGATCCTAAGTAAATCCTTGACGTAACACAACGTAAAGTATTAATACAAAAGCTTATAAATTAAATTTTATAGAACTGTAGGAATATTTGTTGTTTTTTTATTAGTAATAACTTGGGATAATTTATAGGGTTTGATGTTCACCACATCTTACACATGACACCTCAATTTCAATGGCACTTGGCCAGAGAAAGTAACAAGTACATTTGAGAATCTACAATCCATTCAACTCAAAACATCCCAATTGTCTCAGAGTCAGTCTCAAACTCAGAAATTTATTCAAGACAACATTTCTAACGCGTCTGTAAATAGCTGAACCGATACTCATATCAAGCAATTGGCAGCACATACCAAGGCGATTTGTACCACTAATTAATAATTAATTTGATCAAAAACTCAATCGACATTGAAAACTAATTTCAACATAGACTAACAAAGCCCACGTGCCCAGGTTATTTAGTCAGCTATTATTATAAGTCTGACTAAACCAACAAAGCCCCTGTGCCCATGTCATCATAGTCAAATATTATTAAGTAGAATCGCTAGGCCACAAATCTTAAGCTGTACATAAGCTTAAAATATTCCTGATCACTGATATCTGATATGATTTATAATAAATTAAGCTTGTTAACATTATTATGTCCCTATCTAATATCTGACAATTAGATTCAGTCAACAACTCAACATTTCCCTCGCCTTGACTGGATATAAATGGTGGTACTCTTTTCTCTGATTAACAATGTTCATTTTTTCTTGCTCATCCAAATATGAATGATATCTCAATAGTCTTTCTGCTGTTGAACAACAAATCTTCTTATGACTAAGCAAGTCTATGCAGCGTGAAATGGTTAACTTGGGCGTGTTGCCCACGATTTCACAAGCTGGATCAACCAGCTACTCTTCTATGATCCTTGAGGGTTTGTTTTTGCATCCCACAGTAATTTCACCAATAATCAATGAACCTGAACAAAACCCTTTGACTCCAATTACTATTCATTGAACTTCTAAATGGGTCAGGCGAGATCCTCCTACAACTCTTTCATTAACCCTTCAGGCTTTGGAAGTTGAACACCCTCAAGAAACTCTTATCCGACACCAATTCACTTTGGATGGGGATCTTCTTCCTGACTTTTTGTTTGCTCTTTTTTCTATTTTCCCTTCTAAAAACCTCTTTTCCTCTCTACGCATGGGCAGTGTGGCTTCATTAGTTTTCAAGCTCAATTCAATGTCAGAGCTTGTAAATACCTATTTATCATCTGTACTTGCTAGTAGTCCTGAGATTGCCTCATTCAATATATTTGAGGCCAATCAGGCCATTATGTTTGATAACTCAGTTTCTAGGATTTGGTCAAACCCACTTCGGTGCATACAGATTTAAACGTTCCATTGGGCCTCAAGGCTCAGGTTTCTAAAGATTGATGTATCCTGGTTTTATACTGAGAACTTTGTAAAAGCCTGGTGAAAGGGCTTCCAGAAAAGTATGTTCCACAGATGGCTCTTCTGGGCGCGTGCGTTTGCTTCCCTCCTGCCTCATACCCCTCTGATACCATGCCCAATATGCGCAGGGTATTAGATGAGGCGCGTTTGAAGATGTTCTGCGCAAAAGTTTTCCTCCCCCAGCTTACCCTTGTCTCGAAAGTCTCCTTGCTGACTGTATTTTCCTTTCAGTGGCATTTACTCCCAAAGCAAACCTTTCCCATCTGTTCCAAAGTCCATTTCAATGGTCTTTCCCTCTGGTTCGATGGCCTTTCTTAAGCTGACAAGTCCAGCATGCCTGGTGCCAAGCTTTTTTGGGTTTAGCACATCTTTGGCAGGGTTTGGATAGTCGAGATTTGTTTAAATTCGCATTTCTCCGATTTGATCTAACTTTCCTCCCCCTCCTGAAGTAGAGTTACCTAGTTTTGATGACGATGAAACACATATTTCTGAATAAAAGTGTATAGTTAATTATCATTACTTTTCTATATTTTTAATATCATTAATGTTATTATTATTATTATTATTTTTAATCTTATGATATGGATGAAGGAATTTAGCGTGTACTAAATTCACAACCCAGCCGCCTTGATCCTTTATAGTGTATACATCTTCAGATGATTTTTCTAATACAATAAATGGACCTTTCCAAAGCGAGGCTAGCTTGTGCGCGCGGCCTGCGCTATGAGTATCACAATATACTACTAAGTCCCCTTCTTTAACTTTAGTCACCATAGCCTGTTTGGCGTCATCATAGCTCTTCTGAATAGTTTTGACTAATTGTGTTTTGATAAGCTTCCAATTGTAACTTGATTAATGTCTTCGCCAGCTGCTCAACATAATTATTCTGACTAACTGCTTCAGTTGAACTGAGGACTGAATATAATAATGGAGGCAAAGATGGCTGTCTACCATACAGAAGTTGAAATGGAGAGTGGCCAGTACTGCTGTGATGTCCAATATTGTACACAAACATGGTAGCACTGATAGAGGTAGCCCATTGTGAAGGCGCTAAGGCTGCGTTTTTGCGTAAAATGCTGACTAGAGTGCCATTCACTCGCTCTACCATACCATTAGTTTCAGGATGGTATGGTGTTGATAGCACTCCTTTGATAGACATCAATCCATTTAGCCATTGTATCATTTGAGCAGTGAAATTTGTGCCGTTATCTGTCAAGGTCCTCTGTGGGCATCCGTGCTTGTAGATTACATTATCCATAATGAACTTGGCAGTAGGTAAGGCCTTGACGTCTCAGATTGCTTTTGCTTCCACCCATTTCATGAGATGGTCAATAGCGACAATTATGTATTTGTTGCCTAGGCTGCTCACAGGCAAAGGGATAACTACATCTATCAATACGGTATGCCAAGCCCAGTTGGGTTTGATTAAATGATACTTCACATCTGACTTCATAGGTTTTGTAAGTTGACAAGAATGACATTTGTTGAGTACATCTTGGATATCAAATTGCATTGAATCCCAGTAGTAATTTGACCGAATTAATTCTAGCGTCTTAGTTAATTCTCTGTGCCCCACGGCCTTGTGCATTTGTGTAATAAATTCCATTTGGTCAGAAGGTTTTGGAAAAATTCGACGCTGCCCATCAGCCTGAGCTTGTATAAAACTCCATTCCAATATTCAGTGTTGGTTAATACTTTTTCAATTGCCTTTTTCACTTCAGTTGGCTCATCTTCATATTTCCAATTAATCATCTTTTCATGGAGTTCATCAGCTAAACTGTTCAGGACAGCTACAATGGGAAATCTCAATAATCCATCTGCATTTTGATGGGCCGCCCCAGCTCTATGGATAATTTCATAATCATAAGCTTGTAATTTTAAAGCCCAGCGGGCTAAGCGTCCTTCAGGTTCCTTGAGGTATACACTGGACCAACGCTGGATAAAGGCAAGATATGCAAAGTTGGTGTCTAAACGCTCTTTTAAAATTTGGGCCGCCTGGCTGGAGTTTTGTGAGAAGTTAACCAACTCATAAATGGCTGCATGATGGCGAGCAATTGTCATTTGAGAATTTCTAGAGGTGGGATGTACAAATTCAATTAGGTATTGGGCAATATTCTATATCCCAATTAAATTATTTCTGACTTGAGCTACACTCGATTGATGATGAGCTAGATATCTCATCCACAGCACATCTTGCTGTCGTTGACAATAGAAAGGATTACTGCTGTTGTCCGCAGGCCCTTGTCCCATTTGGTATCCTCTTAATAACTGATGCTCGAGTCATTCAAGTTCTTCATGTAAAATGGGCTCATCAGGGTAAGTAGTGATAGGTACATTGTTCAATTAATTTGAGACACAGTCATTTCTGTATTCCCATTAGGTCCAGTAATAGTTCTAAATAATTGTTTGGGACTACTTTAATACTCGCCGCGGTCACCATCTGCATTCCCAGCCATGAGCGCCACTTGTTGAATTTTTGGTATATTGAGAGTGACTGGTTCTTCTTATAAGGTAAGACGGAGTTTTGAACGTCTATTGTATGAAGACAACAGAACAGACGGTGACTATAATTAAGATATAACTCCTTGGTAATTCTACTGGAAGTTGTATTATCCTGTCATTACTTAGATGATGGCACGCTGCCCTAATCTTCCTGATCCTAAGTAAATCCTTGACGTAACACAACGTAAAGTATTAATACAAAAGCTTATAAATTAAATTATAGAACTGTAGGAATATTTGTTGTTTTTTTATTAGTAATAACTTGGGATAATTTATAGGGTTTGATGTTCACCACATCTTACACATGACACCTCAATTTCAATGGCACTTGGCCAGAGAAAGTAACAAGTACATTTGAGAATCTACAATCCATTCAACTCAAAACATCCCAATTGTCTCAGAGTCAGTCTCAAACTCAGAAATTTATTCAAGACAACATTTCTAACGCGTCTGTAAATAGCTGAACCGATACTCATATCAAGCAATTGGCAGCACATACCAAGGCGATTTGTACCACTAATTAATAATTAATTTGATCAAAAACTCAATCGACATTGAAAACTAATTTCAACATAGACTAACAAAGCCCACGTGCCCAGGTTATTTAGTCAGCTATTATTATAAGTCTGACTAAACCAACAAAGCCCCTGTGCCCATGTCATCATAGTCAAATATTATTAAGTAGAATCGCTAGGCCACAAATCTTAAGCTGTAAATAAGCTTAAAATATTCTTGATCACTGATATCTGATATGATTCATAATAAATTAAGCTTGTTAACATTATTATGTCCCTATCTAATATCTGAAAATTAGATTCAGTCAACAACTCAATATGTGGGGTGACATTCCTGGAATGGTTGACGCTGCCAGCTCCCATACCTCAGCCCTAAAAGAAACCCCCAATGGGAACCTTACCAACTGGCCACCAACAATAATGGGCTGATGGCCATCAGCCTTGAGGGTGAAGTAGCGTGGGAGCCATGGCCCTGGTATGAAGGATGGAATTGCCATGCACTCTAAAAAGGGCTGGCGATTGGTCATGAGGAAGAAGGAGTAAAGGGTCAGGCCACCCGAGAAAGTGTCTGAAGGCCACTGGTGCACTTAAAAGGAGCCAGTGGCTCTAAGGCAAAGTTGTTGGTCTGCTGGGTTGGTAGGTTGGACGTGAATTTTGTAGAGGTTGGAACGCCTATGAAGGTGAAACAGCAAGGGCCAGCAGTCCTCATACTGTTTGGCTTGGCATACTGGCAGGGCCCTGATGTAGCAAAATTTAAAATTTATGACAGGATATAAATGCTGAGGCCAGGAGCCAAAGTAATTATTAGATCAAGGTAGTAGAATTTCCTCCAGTGGGTTATGGGATTCATTCTGCCATATATATAAATCTACAGTGCTGAGGCAAAAGCACCAAAAGTATTTTAATACAACTTTATCTAATATCTATGAAGTCAATGGTGTGTTCTCAAGACTCCTTATGCTATCAATTTTATCTCTAATTGATAGTTATATAAATTTTCTATTAAATAAGTATTGCATTAAATGATGGTTGGTCAAACCACTTGCAACATTCCCCCCACTTGACCAGTAATCAGGTAAAAAAGATGAGTGGGGTCATATGAGTTTTGGGAGATTGAGTCTGGAGAGCCATAATGCAGGTAGTGCTTGTTTAGAAACTTAGCATGTACAATTGATAATATGGCCCTTAGTAAGATACCTCAGATTTAGGAATCTGTATATGCCTTCTCTATGAACTCAAAGGGTTCTTTTCAAATATGCACTAGTTTACTGATGCTTACAAAACCATGATTGTCATAATGCCAGACCAATAACCCTAAGCCAAATTAGGTAAGGTCCAGAGGTCTTTGTTATCATGTTCTTTAGCCTTGACCTTCAGAACCAGAGAGTTTGAGTAAGCAGAACTTTGTAGCTGAAAAAAAAGTTAACGTGAGATCATCAAGGTATCTACTAAGACTCATATTCTATTCTGAAACACATGAATATATAAGCGATGTGGGAACCAGCTTACTTTTGCTCGCTGGTGTGTTCCGCCAACTAGTTTCCACAAATATTTTTATATAAAATAAGGTTAAATATAAAGCACTTAGTAATAGGTTGAATTTATATGAATTTTATTATATGCATGATACAAGTGAAAAACAATGTCCCTCAACCTCCAACTATTTAGTATATAAAGTAATTTGAGGGTCAAGGGGGAACTTGGAAATATTTCAGAATAGCTCAACCTATTCCAAGTTAGGAAAATACAGGATTAGCGTATTGCAACTCAGGAACTGTTTCAATGCAGCGGAATAAAAGAAGAGGAATGTTGATTGGCTAAACATACCCATGAGGTAACTTTTTTATGAACTTGAGCCATTCACCACCTGAGAAATTTCTTGCACCTTGGGGACCCCCATCAAGCCTATAAAAAAGGGGGTCCCCATGCAGGTGCATTGGAGGACTTTGTTGGGGTTGGGGAGTGCCTTCCAATGATTTCCCCAAAATCCATGATGAGGTTGGAGTAATCTGACCAGCCGATTTTACTGCTAATGCCCATACAGGTTTCAAATAGGTGTTACCCTGATTATTGGGTTCCACCGAGAATTGGCCAGGGACTTTTGGCCAATTTCCTTGATGGCATCCTTTTTATTATTAATAAATGAGCTCTTAACTACATCAGAAAATTGTAAATGACCAAAATGACCACTCTTCAGCTGAATTCAACCTAAAACGTTCTTATCATTCAGCTGGGAGGGCAAATGTCTGACATCACCCCCTCAAGAATGTTGGGGGGAGAATAAGGTCGGAGGAAATGGCCATGTACACAATTGATGGTAAAACCTGTAGCTAAAGATCTAATAGAGTACTCATTTCCCCTTTTGCAAGTGGTAGTGAAGGGGCCCTCCCATATTGATCCAAGCTTACTGCTTCTAGGGGTGATGCGGTTATGTTAGTATAAGACCATATCAGACACTTGGAATGTAGGCAGGGGAGTTTGGAGCTCATTTGCAGCCTGCCCTTCTTTAGTCACCATCTTGGTGTCAAGTCACATGACATCATAGTAGGGACCAACCCCAAAGATAAGGCTGGGCGCCAGGAGGCCCAGAAGGTGAAGTTACAGGCCCTCCCTGACCTTAGGCATACGTTAGACCAACGCTGGGTACAGGAAAAATATGCCCAGGTTGGTACTAGTGAGGTGCCAAATGCCCAGCCTCTTACATCAGCCCAGGCGTTAAAAAGGACGGTCTACTTAATTAACATGGACATTTCCATTTGGTTAGTCAAGGAATGGGGTTTTGAAACCTGATCCCTTTATGAAACAACACGTTTGGGTCAGATCCAACTTCAATCAATTACTCGAGTGAAGTTGGTTTCAGCATATCCAATTAATTTGGATGGAAGTGTCTGCCTATTGGTGAGTTGGTGCTTGGGCCCACTTCAGAAAACCCCATATTCCCCCGACATCATTTAATTATGTTTCCCATGACCAACACTACTTGTTGGTTAACTTTCTAATAAACATTTTTCCCGTTTTTACATTTTATTTTATGATATTCCAAATGCTACTGTGCGCAAACCTCTTCAAGGAGGTCTTGCGCTCCATTAACCTTGCCCTTTCCAATACACTCAAGCTATCCCCTATTGTACCGTTGGTTTGTCCAGGTTCCCTCCAACCTGGGTCGCTTACCCCCTTTTTCTTTTGTGCACCGCGTCACTTTTGGGCAGGTTATTTTTTATAAAACTCGCATTTCTCTGCCTAAGTTATTATTGCTCCAGCACTCTCAGCTGGGCTCTAATAAATTTTACACTAATGGCTTGTTCTCTGGCATTGGCTTTGTGCACTGTGCATTACGATGCTGGGAACAGGAGAGCTATAGACACTCTCCTTACACTTGGCTAGATTAGTAAAAGCCTCAGCTTGGAGTTGAATGATGCACTGAGCTAATCTGCGCATGACTTTCTTGGGTTCCTCAACTCTAGAGGAGGATACGACTTTAACTAAAAGAGCAGGTATTCCAGATTCCCTCCCATATAAGACATGGAAGGGGGACATTTTTAAAATCTGCTGATAACTGATCCAGTAAGCCATAAGGGCACTGGGTAAGTATTGATCCCAGAGGAGTGGATCAGAAGAGACCAATTTTTGTAGGATGGATACCAGGGTACCATTTGCTCTCTCCACAGTACCATTTGTCAATAGATTGTATGGTGCAGAGAAAAGTTGTTGAGCCCCATGGAGGTAACAAGGATTTTTACTACTCTGGAGGTGAAGTTTTTTCATTATCACAGAGTAGGACTTGAGGACAACCATGTCAAGTAAAAATATTCTGATGTAAGAAGGTGGCTGTAGCCTTGGCCGTTTGTTCAGAAAGAGCTTGGCTTCCACCCACATAGTAAAATGGTCAATGGCTACCAGGATAAATTTGGTTGCCACTAGTAGTTTGAGGGAGGGGATCTATTACATCCAGACTAATGGTATGGAAAGGTTGTTGTTGGGTAGCTGGCTGATATTGATACCTAGACTTGAATCCGGATTGCTTTTTGCAAATAAGGCAGGCTTCTAATACATCAACGTTAGATTCCATCATTCCATCCCAATAAAATCGATCCTTAATCCACTCATAAGTTTTCTTGGTCCATCCATAACCTATAGTGGAGTGGGCTTCTAGAATAGCAGGTCACGATCCAAAGGCGAAGGTAAAAAGCCATTTTGTTCACACCTGCTTATACAACGTCCCATTCTCCACTTTGGTGTTATGGGACTGTTGGGCTAACATTTTCTGTACCAGCTCATCCTCATCTTCCCAGTCATTTGGGGTCATTATATAAATCATGTAGTCTCTCCGCCTCACTGTTGTCCAAGTGAAGGAATGGTAGCTGAGTCAAACCATCAACATTCATGTGCTGGGTGCCAGCACGGTGCTCAATCTTCATTCCATAAGGCTGGAGCTCTAGAGCCCAGCGAGCTAACCGGCCAGTAGGATCTTTCATGTTCTGTAGCCATTTTAGAGATGTGTGATCAGTAACCACAGTGAAGGTAGTTCCATATAGGAAGGGGCGGTAGTGCTTTACAGCTAACATAATAGCAAGGCACTCCTTCTCCGTGACACTGTAGTTACGTTCAGCCTTTGACAGCATATTACTAAAGTAGGAGACAGGATGATCTACACCGTTTTCATCCAACAGGGATAAGATGGCCCCAACGGAATAGTCTGAAGCATCAGTGAATAATATGAAGGGTTTATTATATCTGGGTTCTGTAGGATAGGGCATTGTTGAAGCAGTTGCTTCAGAGTCTCAAAAGCAGCTTTCTGTTCTGTACCCCACTGGAAAGGGGTGTTCTTGGTTAATAGGTGGACAAGAGGTTCACTGAGCTGGGCAAACTTAGGGATAAACTGATGGTTATATCTCATCATCCCTAGAAATACCTGAATGTCCCATAGGTTCTTAGGGGGAGGCATCTTCCAAATTGCTTCAACCTTATCTAACATGTGTTGGATTCCTTTTTGGGAAATGAAGTGTCTAAGGAAATCCAATTTCTTTTAAAAGAAGGTACATTTTTTAAGGCCTTAACTTAATATTCACCTTGCATAATCTTTTAAATACCTCCTTCAGATGATCAAGATGTTCATTGAAGGTTCTTGAGAATACTATGATATCATCAAGATATACGATGACACAAGTTAACTTTAGGTCCCACAAAATATGGTCCATTGCTCGCTGAAAAGAGGCAGGTGCATTACACAACCCTTGCGGTAATCAGGTTGGTTAGAAAATACCCTCACTACATATGAGGGCATATTTATCCAGGTCCTCAGGGGAGAGATCCATTTGCCAATAGCCGCTAGCTAAGTCCATGGCAGAAAAGAACTTAGAGCCAGAGAGTTGGGCCAAGGCAATATTGTTACGATGGAGAGTAAAGCTATCCTTTTTTGTGAGATTATTTAACTTGCAGTAATCCATGACTATCCGATGTCCTCCATTTTTCTTTTTTTATTAGCAGGAGAGGAGAAGACCGGGGGCTTTGTGAAGGAACTAGCAACCCCGCATTTAGTAACTGATGAAGCTCTGTCCTCATTTGTTGCTCCTCCGCCTTGGACTTGTGGTAGGGCTTTGACCAAATGGGATGAGCATCACCCACATCAATGAAGTGGCACCAGCCCCTCATGTGACCATAATCGTTATCTGATTTGGAGAATATGTCACTATAGTCATCAAGGAGAGTATGAACTTTTTCTAGCTCATCTGGGGTCAGCTAGTCCAAAATATGGACGTTGGGTAAGGTACACACCAGGTTATCCGTTGGCAAGCCCATATCCAACATGGAACCAAAGGAGTGAATTTGTTCAATGTCCTCCACAGGGACTAGAAAACCTCTGCCAATCTCCTGGTATTTTTTTCCAACTATATTCTTGGAGGTGAGGTTTCTCAACAGCAACGTAATGGGCCTCTGATAGGCTTGATCTAGTATCCCAGGCAATACACGAGGCTTTAAGGGGATAAAGCCCTCAATACTTACGAGGTGCAACAAGCAATGGTGTGGGATATGAAGTGTGACTTTTGTGTCAACCACTCGTTGTACACCAGGCTTGATAACGACCTCATCTGCAGCATAAAAAGGGATACCTTCCCTAGCATCCACTAAATCAGGCAATTTCTTTGTGTGACGCCCAGAAGTGGTATAAGATTAAGGTATAGATGAGAGGGGGTATCTAACTAGGCAAGAGTATTCGTGCTTGCTAGAGTCAATATTGGATTAGACTACTGGGACTTCATAGTTGAGTAATGAGAGGTAAACTTGTTTCAGGTTGCTTATTCCTTCATGCTCAATCATAAACTGAATGCCAATAAGCATACCATATACGTTGTTATCCAAAGCCACAGCAGGGGCTGATAATATATGCTTCCCAACTCGAATGGGAAGGGAAGAATATGCCCCAATAGCACGGGTATTGTTGAGGCCAGTGGTTCCAAATTCTTGCATATAATCCAAGTCAGGCGCTAGCTTTATCTTTTCTATAAGCTTAGTGGAGACCACGTTGACTGGGGAGCTAGTGTCCAAGATGACCAATAATCTGGCCTTTTAAATGAATACTTCAACCTTAGTAAAAGTCCCCCAAGATTAGGTGACAAAGCTAAGACCTCCTTGAGCTGTAAGTTAGAGGTGAGTTTTCTAGCAGTCTCAGGGTAGTTAATCATGATGGATTTTAAGGGATGAATACGCTGAAGATGTCAAACAAGCCATATAAGAATTTATCGCCATCGCTGGCAGTGTCAATCACTTGTGGACTCCCTGGGATTCAGCTGAGGTACGTTCCTCAGGGATGGTGGTCTCGTCTACTCCTCCAGCGTTCAAGTGATCAGGAACCTCTACTTCTGCGGGAGCTCCAAGTATATAGTAGCCAAAATCATCATTACCCCCCTCAGATTCGTCCCCTAAGGGTATTCTAAACAACTGGCAAGGCCACGATGGAGGTAGGAGAGATGGTCACAGGAGATTAAATAGCCTTAGGGCACGCCTGTATCAGCTTAGCTGGAGGGGTAGGCACCGCAGCTTTAGTGAGCTGGTGCGGATGGATGGTTGTTACTACCTTACATGGTTTTGATTCATAAGAAAGATTGGTAACTTTTTTAGGTCGCACAGAGGGAACAGGCTTTGTAGGGATAATAGGCACAGAAGGACTTACTCCCAATTGACCAACTAGTGGTAGCTCTTCAACAGTGAGAGCTGGAGGGATCACCTCAGTTTCCTTGATGGTTGCACATGAATGGAAATTGGCAGCATCGACTAACACCTCCCTTAGATCACAGTTATTTTGAAAATGGCGTTTTACTGAGATAATATGCCTTGCTAGAGAGGGCTGAGAGGCTAACCCGGTAAACAGGGCAGCAATAGCATCATATAGGGTGATCATGTTAGAGGTTGTTAACCTTTGCGCAGCGAGGTAAAATCACTCAGCAAAGGTAAGGAGTGATTCACCCTCATACATGTTAAGGCGCATAAAGGCTATTTTTTTCCCTGAGTAGACTCTGCTTTGATCCAAATTCATCCAAGAAAACCTTTTTCACCTCCGGCAAAGTGGACAAAGGGTTCAGGTAAGGAACTATCATCTCTTGTGCTAGGCGGCTTAAACAGAGAAGGATGTACTGAACTTTTTGTGTATCAGTTGAGCCTCACATGTCAACTTCATAAACATAAAGAAAAGTATGGATGTTTCCTTCGCCAGGAGTGAAATTTCCTTAAGTGGGAGATTGTAAGGCCGCTGTTCAAGCTCCTTAATATGGGATAAGGCGTTGGTGAGTTGCTCCTCAAGAGCAATGATTCTGGGAATACAGGGAACCCCTGTAGTGAGCACCATTTTGCGGGAAACCAGCTTATTTTTGCTCGCTGGTGCGTTCCACCAGATGGTTTCCACAAATTTTTGTAATAAAATAAGGCAAAATATACAGCGCTTAATAAATTGGATTTTTTATATATTTTATTATACATGAAATACAAGTGAAAAACGATGCCCCTCAACCTCCAACTATTTAGTATTTAAAGTAATTTGAGGGTCAAGGGGGAATTTGGGAATATGTCAGAATAGCTCAACCTATTCCAAATTAGGAAATATGCAGGAATAACGTAAGGCAACTTGGGAACTTGTTTCAAGGCAGTGAAATGAAAGAAGATGAATTTTGATTGGCTAAAACATACCCATGAGGTAACATTTTTATGAACTTGAGACAATCAACACCTGAAAAATTTCTTGCATCTTGGGGACCCCCATCAAGCCTATAAAAAAGGGGGCCCCCACGCAGGTGCATTGGAGGACTTTGGTGGGGTCAGGAAAGTGCTTACAATGTTTTCCTCAAAGTCCATGATGAGGTCAGAGTAATTTGACTGGCCAATTTTACTGCTAATGCCCATACAGGTTTCAAATGGGTGTTACCCCAATTGTTGGGGTTTCACTGAGAATCAGCTAGGGGCTTTTGGCCAATTTCCTTGACGTCATCCTTTTTGTTATTAATAAATGAGCTCTTAACTAGATTGAAAATTTTAAATAGCTGACATTTCCTCTCTTCAGCAGAATTTAACCTAAAAACTTTTTTATCATTCAGTTGGGAGGGCAATTGTCCAACAAGCGGTGGCAGCACGGGCTTCTTCCAATATATAAAAGCAAATGGAGATTGCTTTATGACCAATGATATGCAATGTTGTAAGCAAATATAGCGGAAGGAAGGAAAAAATTCCAATTGGATGTTTTCCTATAAATAACTTATGTAGAATCCCAACCAGGGTATCATTCACCCATTTGATGGTGCCGTTGGTCTCCAGGTGATAGGGTGTAGATAGTGCCTCTTTTATGACATTAGATTGTTAAGTTTAGTTTTCATCTGGGAGCTAAAATTTGTCCCATAACCTGTCAGCAGAAACTGTGTCATCCCGTGCCAATTACTATATCTTCAAGAATGAAATCAGCCATAGTTAAGGCTCCTAAGTCCCTGACTACCTTGTCCTTACTTACTTGGTTAGGTGATTTATGGCCATGATGATAAATTTAAACTTATCAGAAAAAGTTGGTCAAGGGCCCCACAACATCCATAGAGACAGTGAGCCAAGCAAAATTGGATTTAATCAATTGACAAGATGTGGCTAAATGATAAAAACTTTTGCTTGTCACTCATAAGAAACAGCTGAGAGTCTCATGGATGTCATATGATATGAAATCCAAATATTAACGGGATTGTAGTTGTTCAAACGTTTTCTTATATTTACCATGGCCCATTGACTTATGAGCAGCAATGATTAGATCCATCTGTTCAGTAGGCCTAGGGAACAAAAAGGGTTGTTCACCAATAATATTATACTGTTTTTTTTCTTTCCACAAAAGTATTTTTCCTAATTTTTTCCACATATGTTGAATCTCAATATGCTTATTACCATATTGCTGAGTAACCATTTTGATAAATAATATATCATTCTTATCAGCCAGTAAGGCTATAGTAGGCAATCTAGAAAGTCCATCTTCATTTTAATGCTTTGCTCCAGGTTGGTGTTGAACTTTAGAATAATATGCTTGTAAATTAAGACACAGCGGGCCAACCATCCTTCATGATTTTTAGGTTCTGCAACGAGCGCAAAGAGTAATGGCTGGTTACCACAGAAAAATGCACGCTGTGTATATAAACCCAAAATTTTTTTAAAGCATAATTGACAGACGTGAACTATTTTAATTAATATAAAACTATTTTTTATATTCAATGCCCTACTGCAATAAGCGACAGGGTGTTATTCCACCTCATTATTAAACTGAGCTAAACCTCACCTGAAGCATTGAGTGATGCATCCTTCTGAATGATGAACGGTTTATCAAAGTTTAGTACATTAGTATCAGCGCTTGGGTATGAAAAGCAATAATTGATTAAAGACAAGCTGACAGTTTTCTATCCATTTAGATTAAACCTCAGTTTTAAGGAAAGTGTCTATAACTCTCCTGTTCCCAGCGTGGTAGTGCTCAGTGCACAAGGCCAATGCTATGGAACCAGCCATTAGTTCAAAAGCTACCAGAGCCCAGCAGAGGGTGCTGAAGCAATAATAACTTAAGAAGAGAAGTGCAATCATGATAATAAACGGACCACCAAAAGTGACGCAGTGCACAAAGGGAAAATGGGTAAACGTCCCAGGTTGGAGGGAACCTGGGCGACCCAACGGTGCACTAGTTGAGAATTTAATTGTATTTAAAATCAATTGGTTAATGTAGCATGAGACCTCCTCAAAGAGGTCTGCGCAAAGGACCACTAGAGATAACATATTAAAAATGGGAAAACGGGAAAGGTTTATTAGAAAAGGCGACCAACAAGGAATGTTGGTCACAGAAAACAAATTTAAACTTCTTCAGGGAAATTCTGGGCTTGCTGAAGTGGGCCCAAGCACTGATTCACCAATAGGCAAACACTACCATCCAAATTGGTAGAATACACTGAAACTGTCTGCACTTGAGAAATTGATTGAAGTTGTACTCTACCTAAGCTCATAGTTTCATAATCTGGAATGGGTTTCAAACCCTGTTCCCCAATCAAGGAAATTGATTGAAGTTGTACTCTACCTAAGCGCATAGTTTTATAACTGAAATGGGTTTCAAACCCCTGTTCCCCAATCAAGGAAATTGAAACACCTTTACTAATTAAATAGCTCGTCCGTTTTAACGCCTGGACTGATACAAGGGGCTGGGCGTTCTGCACTTCACTAATACCAACCTGGGCATATTTGTCTTGTACCCAGCGTTGGTCTAGTGTGTTCCTGAGGTCAGGGAGGGCCTGAAGCTTCACCTTCTGGGCCTCCTGTCGCCCAGCCTTATCCTTGGGGTTGGTCCCCACTATCATGTCATTTAATCATGACATCAGTCTTGAGAAGGTGAATCAATGGCTCAACTGTTTTTCTAAAGTTTTCATGAACTGGCAATAATAGCCAAATTATCCCAAAAATACCTGAATATCATGCTTGCTACTTGGGCGTGATATCCTTTCAAAATCCTCAAACTTAGCGGGCTGGGGCCATAAGCCTTGTTTGTCAATGACAAATACTATATACTCAAGTTGTTCATGGAAGAAATTTCACTTACAAAGTTCATTTTCCAAATTGGCCTGGGATAACCAGCGGAAAACACAATCTAAATGGTGCAAAAGTCCATAAATGTTCTGGAAAAAAATTTATACAATCTAGTTACACTAATACACAAGAGATTTTTAAATCCTCAATATGCTATCCATAGCGCTCTGAAATGTCGCAGGGGCATTACATAACCCTTGTGGCATCCTAGTGGGTTGGTATAGACCCTGAGCTGTGATCATAATGTACTTCTCCTGTTCCTCTTTTTGCAGCTCAATCTGCCAATATCCAGAGATTAAATCCATAGTGGAAAAGTATTGTGCGTAACTCAACCAGTCAGTGCATCATCAATATGGGGTAAAGTGTATGGATCTTTCTTAGCAATGTTATTGAGTTTTCAGTAATCTATTATCACTTGATTTTACCCATCCTTCTTTTTAATAACCAAAACTGGGACGGCCAAAGGACTCTTGGAGGGCACTAACATCCCCTGATACACAAGTTGATTGATTTATTGGTTATCAATTACATCCACCAGCTTGGAACGCCAAATAGGACAAAGGCGAATTAGTGGATAATTACCAGTATCAATCTGGTGTTAATATCATAGGCACATAAAAAATGTAGTCATCTTTTACAAGAATAATATTATACTTGTTGAATAAGGCCAGCACTTGATTCTTTTCATCCTCCATCAACCATGAAAGACGTTCTCAAGGTATCAGCAAACATACTGCTTGAAGCTTGTTGGCCTTATGCCCAAGTTCTTCCAGATTTCAAAACTTGTGGATACTTAAAACCTCTTCAACAGGTAAAATGTGAACAAAAGAAACTACCCAGTGTCACGTAATTTCCACATAATAAGGATACAAGTTAGCTTAAGCACCTGAATTCGCCATGATCTGGTAGAATAAATCCAGATGCAGCGACTAGATCTAACTTGGACAATTATATGGGGCGACTATCTCGCCATATAATCCTTGAGGAATGGCTAATGCAATTTACATTCCCATTATAACTTGATGATCCTCAGGAACGGTTAGGTACAATTAGCAAATATGGGAATACCCTTTGATTCTATATCCTGTAATGATAACTTCAAGGTATGGCCACATAGCTGTTGATAACCAATTGGTACTATACCATTCTTGTACACAATGCTAAAAAACCCCAGCTTTGGGGCCACCAGGCCCATATCCTTCCATTTATAATATAGGGGAATAGTTTGTCCCAGTATGCCAATGTATTCTCTCATAATCAGCTTTGACCCCATATTTCCTCAAAAAGAGTTCCCAATCAGAAGTCGTAATTTTGATTTGGAAACACAATAGTTGGAGTGGAAATCACTCAGAAGCCAAAATGCATAAGTAACATGCTATGCGCTGCTTCTAAAGTCGTGGTATGAGGGCCAGAGGTCCCATAGATGTTGCAATGCTCTATGTCTTGAGAAAGCCCCAGTTTTTCAACAGTCAAATGGAAGCAATATAAATGGTGCCCCACTGTATACAATACATCATACTTTGAGCTTATTTAAAATTATATCAATATAAGTACAATCAGAGAAATAAGTATCAGTAGGATTTATTGCAAGGACATCCACTTTGCCCGCTTGACCTAAAAAATACTGATGTTCTTCGCAAAACTGAGGACTGGACCCTTTCAAGGCCTCAATAGGCATCACAACTTGGACCTGATCAACTTAGGAGTCTCATTAGAAGGGGTTGGAAACTCAAGTAATTTCAACTGTTGAACATACGTATTTGATACTACTTCTTCCACCAACTTGGTGCTACTTTTTTCTTGTGAGCGAGTGGTTACCACTACACTATTATTTGTTGACACCAGAACTGGAGAAGGTGGCCCAGAGTAATCACGAATGCATCTTACAGGAGAGAGTTTCTGTGATTTATTCTTACCTGGGATTTTGTTAGAGGAAATGGAAGTAGAAAATTACAATTCTACTCCGCCCTTTCTTTTCCCACTTTGTTGGCATTTACAGGGTTCACAGCATGAACCCAGAGTTTAGAACTTAACTTAAGACAACAGTTGGCATAATGTCCCAATTTTTTGCAGTAATTACAAATTATCTAAATACCATTAGACTTGTCCAAATTAGGGCCATATGATGAAGGTAAATCCTTTTTTGGATAAATGGCTAAGGCTGTGGTTCACGAGGCTCTCAAAAACTCTTGTTGGGTGCCCTAAAAATGACAGTGCACTACCAGAGATAATTCACCATATGGTTGATATCATTCTCTTCATTCAAAACAGGAATCATTGTCCAATACAAATCCTGAATAAGGTTCATAGGCATAACATAGAGTAATTTGAGCATTAAAATCATTGATAACATTAGCACCAGATAGTGCTTGTGCTTCCAAATAAAAACACTCTGAAAGAGTTCTCATGGTTACATCTTTTTTTAAAAAGATGTTAAGAAACTCAGTCTTATGGGTGGTCATCCATTCCGCCCCACCAAAATCCTTGATGAGAAGGTCTTTGGCGTTGTTATAGGTAACGAAATCTTCTGTAATTTATGAATAACTAACTCCTGGCTTTCTGTGTAAGAGAGTTCATTAATGTCACCAACTTAGCGTTATTGGATGCCTTTACATACTAATCTCAAAGAGACTATAAAATTGAGCACGTTCACCTTTTTATCAAACTTCAGTAAGTTGATACGGTTGACATGAAATTGAGGTTCATGCTGGTAGGGCCAAAAGCCCTAAGTTGCTGCTAAATGAATTTCCACGTGGTGAAATGAGATTTAGGCGTAAACTGGCCTTAACCGCTAGAGTGGTAATTTTAGAGGCACTTACAGGATCTGGCATAGGATTAACAGAGGGTTTGCATGCAGGTCAGACTTCAGGTTCACAATTAATTGGGTCAGATTGCTCATGGGGGAGAAGTTGCCAGCATATCTAGATGAGCTGACGCCCCAACGCCCAGAGATTAGTTAAAAACAAAGGCATTTCCTGCATATTCCAAGCCTCATTGCCTTTAATATTCCCTTCCAGCAGAAAAGGTTCACTATTTCACCTATAATCTCAGCAAGTTGACCACCAGATTGACTAATAAATAATCCCACATATTAAAAACACGGTGGTGCTCCTCTTGCAAAAGGACTTTCATACTATCTACTCTTTGAGTATAAGGCTAAAAATTATGCTTTCATGTTGATGTTCTCATTTTCTAGGGACCTGACCTTTTGGCCCTGAGTCTTTACTTTAAGTTGCATCAGCTCCATCATTTGATACAAGTCTGTATTGGAGTATCCAGCTCCAGTCATAACTACATCTGACCCACTGAGGTGGTGTTAATGCGTTTCAGTTTTTTTAGATAGTTAGTTCACTTGATGATCATTGCCAAGTATAATATCAGAGAGTTGGCCAATGTGAGCATTTAAAAGCCGTTTGTACTTGACAAACATCATTGAACTGGTTCTGCTGGCCTTCTGAGGTAACCCCTTCACCTTCAACCATTTGTACTACTTCTGTCAGAGAGAGCCCTTCAATGGCGTTCATGGGATCCATACCTAATTTATATTAAAAAACTGAAAACTAAGGTGAGCCCTCCTAGTGAGAACCACAATGTTTAAATTGACACTTAGGTGTCAGATTTCAATTGCACAAGGTACTATGCTCAAAACTATAAGGTACTGTAAGAAGACAGTTCCTTTGAAATACCTGCAAAAAAGACAATTTTGGCAAGAGGTATTTTTTATTTGAAGAATAGAGAAGAGCACGATATAGTATCAGGTACTGCCAAAGGCTCAATGGATTGGATCGCTATGATGTCCTTATTCAGCTAGGTTTCCTCTAGAAACCTAGGGAAAAAGTTCCCCTTACCATTAGAATTCAGCCATGATATGTGCCTTCCACTAGCGTTCCTATTGGTGCATTTCATGTATGCTAAGCAGCACTCAAAATTGGTAGACTAGCGAAATAATTTAAATTAGGATAATGGAGTGAATCACTAAGTCTCAGCATATTTAGATTATAGCTGCAATCAACCAATTGAATCTAAGCTTCTGACATAAGGCCACAATAATAAGATGAATCTTCATACAGAATATTATATGTTAGCGCGAGGGACAAAAATGAGGTTAAAATATAGATAAATTGGAGCAGATATAAATGACAAGATCAGGAGCCAGAGCGAAAATTAAATTAAGGTAGTAGAATTTTAAAATCCGGTGTTATGGGATTTGTTCTACCATAATATAAATCTATGGCTCTGAGATGAAAGCACAAAAAACAAACCAATACAACTCTAGCCACTCCCTATAAAGTCAAGGGCCACACGCTTGAGACTCCTTATGCCATTGAATCCTATCTCTAATTATTAGTTATATATATAGATATTAAATTAATGTTGCATTAGATGGTTGGTCAAACCACTCATAACAAGGTGAACTTTAGCAAAATAGGTGAATCTTTATTTCACTTTCTTAAAAATGAGGTACAATTTGAGTTGATGGTAAGACTGCTAATTGCCTTTGACAAGTTTTAGCTTTTCCTAACCCAAGCGCTGATACTCATATACCCAAACTTAATGGATGTTTGTTATTCAGATGAACGCATCTTCACCACTGTAGGGGTGGTGTTATCCCAGTTCAATAATGATGGGGTTAGAACACCCCATCGCTTACTGAAGCTACATGCTGGATATACATGAACAGAAAATATATTGTTACTTAAAAGATTGCCTAGCTGTCATTTAAGCTAATCAACAATTTTGGTTTTCATCCATGGAGTGCATTTTACCATGGTAATGTACCATGCTTCTCTGTGCTGGTTATAAAATCTCAAGGAACCCAAAGGACGGCTGTCCTGTTGGGCCTTGAAATTACAAGTGACGACTTCAAAATTTAACACTGGATCAGTGTTAGCAAGAAAACGCAGATGGATTCTCCTGTCTGCCAACTGATGTCTTAATGGATAATCCAGCTGATATATTGTTTGGCAAGATGGTCATTCAGCAATATGGTAATGAACCTGTTGTGATACAATGCATAGTGAGCAAAATGACATAGAATTCTAATGTGAAGAATTAAAACTGTACAAGTCTATTGATTGTTTTAACTAGTTTGACCAAACATCAGTTATATTTTAATATATAGTTAATTTATAGTTTAGATAATAACTAGATAGGTTTCAATCAACGATATAATTTATCTCAACTCATGGTCCTTCAACTTACATGTTACTGCCAAATTTGTGTTGAATTATTGTTGGCATAATCTTCTAGGGTCGTTGTTTATTAGATATCATGCTAGATGATAAAATAGTTAATATTCAACAGAAAAACTCTCCTTCCTTAAATTATTGATCGCCAAAGCCCTTGGCCATAGTTTTCATACCCTCTTCTATATTATGTTAGTCTCAGTTTCCTAATTTGCCTCAAACTAGAGTAGTATATTAGTAATATTGTACCTAATTGTAGTATGGCCATCCGGCATAATTTAAGTATAACTGGAGTATTAATATTATCATGGGAAAAGCATCAAGACTTATACACTCACTTTTGTGGCTTATTTTAGATATTACGCCTATAGTTTACCACTCTTAAGTTCTGATTAGTAACCATGAAATGCACCAATGTGAACTATGGTTTAAGAAGCATATGTGATCAAAATTTCTATCTGTGAAGGGTTTTTCTTCCAAGTTATTAGTTTTGGTCTACTGTTACGTTGATATAGTGAACCTCAGAGCCACTGGCAGTGTTAGATATTATGGTGTGATTCTTTAGTTTAATTAATAAAACCCCTACTTCCAACTTTAGTGCTTTCTTAATTAAATTTTTATTAAGGTTTCTGTCAGCAAACAATATCTGGTTTTATTGTGTGTATTTACCTACTGTTAGGAATTTAGAATGCTCACATCATTAAGCTAAATAGATTAGAAATTAGCAATTTCTTTATCCACTGGGGACTAATTATCATAAGAAAACACATAGCAGATGTGGAAGGTATCATTAATAAGGTAACTATTGTTGGTTTTATTACCATATTGAATGTCAAATAATGCTCCAGATTTGGTTCCGCCAGATTACTGATGTTCCATTGGGGAGAATTCCGGACAATGTCTTCAAGTGATTTGATTATTAGTTTAATTATTAATAAAAATTATATTATGCAAATCAATTGGGGTTTGTTGACAGTCAATAAGGGTTTATTGGCAGCTTTGAGCGTTGACAACATTTTTTTTTACAGCAATTTGTGAGTTAGCCTAAAAGCAATATGACCTGATGTAAGTGGTGAAAGGTCCACTACCTAAGCAGGTTGCTAGCTTAATAAAATTAGTCCACGAGGTTGGGTAAAGTCATTGGGATATGCTCTTTAGATACTAACATAGTAGGCGTTTTGACCTAGTCAGCGGCGAAATCCAACAAGGAGGATGAAGTAATCATTGGTTCAGATGCCTCCTAAAGCCTAAAATTCTCAGTAACAGATACCACTCCTACTGAAGCACCAATGGAAGAGTTGGGTACCTAATTACCTATATAAATTCCTCGAAACATTTATAAAGCAGTCAGACAGCTAGTTCCGGGGTTTTCTTCTGTTGAAGTGTGTGGCGTAGGTCCACTTGTTTATGTCTCATATACCCTGAGAGGGTTTGAAATCACTTAGGTGTAAGAAGATACCTTATTAAAGATGGATCTAATCAAAAGAAGAAAGGCTGGCTAGCAGTTTTAAACACTAACAATCCTCTATTTCTTACAATTAGTCAATTTAACTTAAAACCTTATTATATACCACTATGTTTTTTAAAAAGTCAGACAGTAGTACAGTAATATACAGTTCAGTTTGGAATATATTTATATAGTTATAAAATTTTGTATTGTGTTCTTGTGTTTAGAGTCTAAAAGATAGTTTTTTTCTTATCTATTTGTCTTTTTCCAACTATTGAGATTAGAGTTAAAAGATAGTCTTTCCCTTGTTCAAGTGGTTCTCAAGTACTCAAGCACTCCAATGAGGGGATCAGTTCCCTTGTTGTTCAAAAGTTACCAATCTTGGGACTAGAGTTGAAGAAAAAGGGTTTATTCTTGTCTGGAATTTATCAAGTACCTTCAAGTTATCAGAAGGAGGAGTGTCAGCACCTGACATACTCATATTGGTTGTAAAGAGCTTACCTAGGATAATAATCTTCATATTATTATCAACCCACCTATTTATTATGTATTCAATAAACAATATATTTAATAAATCTCGAACCTGTGCATTAAACAAAAAAATTACATTTAGTGCTCACTACAGGGGTAGTTGTGTTTTCAGGTAAATATTACATCAGAAATTATCAGCAGAATGTTGTACAAAAATGAGCTTTGTAAGATATGGACGGAATTAGAAATGGAGAGTAATAATAATATGAACTTGGCGTCACAATATGATATAGCTACATTGGATGATTGTTTGACTAAAGCCAAGGAAGAAATAGAACAAGTCGCAAAGGTTAGCAACAATCTTTATGGGAAAGTTACCTCCTTGAAGCATAAGGAGACTGAAGTAACTAAAGAGTTACTGTTCCAGAAGACTGAAAGAGAAGCTGATAGTGAACGCTTCTGCCAGATTCAAGAGGATATAGCACAGGACCTAACGTGCTTATAAGAACTTGAAAGTCATAAGTGTGATTACAACCATATGGAGAAGGAATAAGCTGACAATGAGATAGACAAAAGTTCTACTGGGAAAGTATAGCCCCAGAGAAATATGCCTGGAGCTTTTAATGTAATAATGTTATTAACCCAAAAACATCCCATTATTAGTTGGGCTGCCAGTCAGGTACCTTCTGCCATGGTAGCGTCAAAAGAACTTTTTAATATGGTAAATTACATATCTTCCACTGAGACAATGCTCCTGGTATTTTCCACATATTTGAAATGACAATGTTCAGACATGGCAACCAACAAAAAAGCAGTAATAGCCATGAATTTCTTAGATACAGATTGTCAAGGTCTGGTGTTGCACCATCTCAACGGGGATAATTATATGTACAATGGCGCCAAAGAAGCAATTATACCCAAGTTTGGTAGCCCTGAGCGGATAATTAGCCATAAACAGGAGTTTATGGGAATTAATTAAGAAGGACAAACCCTTTAGCCACTTTTGCTGACCATTTTAAGGAAGTACAACTCAGCAGACATGAAAGTTCCATCCGAAAATGTTCCACGTATGGAAATTCAAATGTCACTTTGGCCCTACAGATATTTTCACCACGCTATGATTTTTGCAATTACAAACCAAGTTTAGACATCTTAGATGATGGATTATCTCAAGATGCTAGGAACCACGTACAAAGCACCTTACAAAACTTGAAAGCTGTTCCTGCTAAAAATGTTCAGATTATGGTGAAGTTTGCTGAGATTAATAAATAATTAAAGAACAGAGTTGTAACAGAAAACAGGCCCAAAGGACTGTAATGGGCGGATAAAACTTAAGACCACTACCACAAATGTGGAAAACCTGGACATTTCGCCAAACAATTTTGGAGCAAGGAGCCTAAAAACAAGTGAATCTGGCTCAGAATCAGGAGTAGGAAACTGGTCAGGATTTGGGAAAAGAACCATCAGTATAGATATGTAACAATATAGAATTGCAATTATTCCTGTTTCCTCTGAAATATTCCAAGATGACTAGGATATATCCAATTTATTATAGACAAAGATATACCTGAACTTCTTTAATAGGTTTTAAAATTGGATGTAAACACAATCACCAAAACAAAGGCGAAGAATATTGACCCAGAGACTGTGAAAGAAGTTACTCATCCATATGCCCATCAGCTAGCCATAAAGATCAGAACCTCTGAGGACTTTAAAAGTTATCTTAGAACGAAACTTGACAAAGGGAACGTTTCTAACCCCATGTGTACAATCAGGTAATCATTTCCTGATTTACCTGCGCAATTGATTCAAACTTTAGAATTAGCAAGTAATGCAGCGATTCACTGATTGAACACCTTATAACAATATTCTGAGTATATGTATGTGGATTTCATAGTAAATCGAGTAAATAAATGGGCAATAATCAGCAGTGGAGCGCCATTAATTTCGTTTTGACCAAGTTGGTGAAGTAAATGAAGTCTTCTTCAGATATGGAACATTGGAAGGAATATGGTTTATCTGGACTTGATACTACAACATCCTGTGGGGCATACAGTGAACTGCCTCTTCATTTCAGATTGCTAGTGATATCTACTCCCACCATTATATTAGAAAATAAAAATTATGACATCTTTATTGAAACAGAAATCCTGAGATAGTATGGTGTCAAATGTGAGTTTGAGGAGAATATCTTAGCAATTTTAGTCAAACATTGCCCTTGGTATATCAGCAGAAAGGAGAAACTTTGATGACAAAAAAGAATAATATTGTGAATATAATTTTTAATGATGGCATAGTCCCATCCAATCCAAGTTGGTTGGAAGAAAAACAAAGAAAACGCCAATGCAGATTTTCAAGAACCATATGATACCATTGAGAGCTTTATTTTGCTTCAATCACAATTTGAATAAATAAAAATTAATAAATTAAAAAACAACCTCATTCATTGAGCCATTCCAATCTGAGGTCGTCATGTGACGCCCACTCCCCCAGCATGTGGTGGTGGTGCGCCACCTCCTGGTGTGTTTTGGATGCAGATGAAGCGCGCCCAGGCTGGCTTTTATAGCCTCTTAATCTTAACGGCAGTTTTGTTCCCACTCAGGACCTTGCTCATCACCTCGAGCACTCCCAGGTAGTGCTGAGAAGCCCCCTGGTACTCCCTTGGAGCAACCTGCACTTCAGCTTTTGGGTCAAGTATGGTAATCTTTCCCCTTACTTGAGTGCTGCTATCTTTGAGATGGCTCAGGCGGTGTTTAAGCCTGCTACACTTTATTGATTTACGCCCTTTTAAGGGTTATTTTGATCTAGGCTTAACTAGTGAAGCCCATGCCACAGCTGCAGCAATGGCGCCGCTTATTTATAAAAACACACCAATCCCAACCACCCACACTTGGTTGCTAGCAGATGACACTTTGGTGGTTCAGTTCGCCAGGCTGCCCAGCTATCTGTCCCCTAACCAGCTTCTCCATGAGCTGCTGGAGGGATTAGGCGCCTATGGCGCAGATCCCATAATCCAGTTTGTGGTTTCAAATGGAGCCAGCTGACTAGCGGGACCTTAGGCATTTGCAACCATTTGTCCCTTCCATCAGAACACCCACCTCGCCATCCCCCCTTGTACCATTGTCCACTCCACCCCAGACCACACACTATGGGCCCACATTTAAAAATGAAGATCAATTTGCCCCTTGTGCTTCAGAATTGATCACTCAAAGCGCAAGTGTCCCAACCCTGTTGTTGCTGCAGCTTCTTCCGCCCCTCCCTCCAGCGTTGGCCCAACCGCTAAATCCACATCAGATTTTGAGTGGGATTTGATCCTTCCTCCCCTTCCCACACCCATCACGGACTCAGCTTCCACTGGACCACCCAGTTTAAAATCATACAAATAAAACAGTTTTAGATTAGGGTCACAGCTTAATCCTCAATCAACCAGCTTTGGCCAAAGGTTCGTGGGCTTTCTACTTTTAGCCCCAGCTAATCAGCTCCTGTTTCTGTCCTGAGTATTCCCCTCTCAAACCCTTTTGAATTTCTCAAATGGTGAATGATGATGAGGTGCCATATTCTAAGAATTCTGATTTTGATTGGACTAAATTATTTGTTGACCCACCCAATTCAACTCCTCATTGCTGTTTTCACTCTTTTATGGGATTTCCTGCTTAAACAAACTTAAATAAAATGGAACTTGAGGCGGCCGCGGCTCTGCCAACGTTCCTTAATGCCAAGACCTCCATACAGCTATGGAGCCACTTGTAAATGGAATTTGCCTAAACTTCCCGCCCAATTTACCTGATTATGTCCAGGCGCTGATTGAGGAGATCACATTTGGGGCAGGCCGCGCATGCATGGATGCAGCAAAACTGTCACTATAATACCTGAATTACCCCAAAACTCATCAACAAAATAAAAGCTTTTCATGTGTGCCAGAGTTGAATTAGCATGCTGAATTACAACTTGCCCAGTATCTTGAAGCTTGCATACTGCTGGCCTCATCAATAAGTAGAACCTTCATCTTGACAGCCTTCAACTACATGCCGCTGATGCCCAACTCCAATTCTGTCCACCATGTCGCGTGTCCTTTGATATGCACTGGATGGAGATCCCCTCATCCCCCTTTCCCCATCTGATATGGCGTCTTAGGCTATTATCCAAAAGAGCCATGTAAAGATTTTTTACTTACTTATAATCCCTTTGTTTGGCCTTTTTGCAAATAAAGATGCGTGGAGAGCCCCTTTTTGGGTTAGGCGCCACCAGTGCTAAAAATAGGATACCATTGAGAACAAAAAATGATGAATACCATTCTTCTGGGAATGTAAATGCTAGTTAACACTGGGTTAACACTAGTAATCTTATAACAATTATACATGAAGTCATTGACCCATGGAAAAATTTAGATTGGAGCCTTGGGTAGCTCCAGGGATTATAATGCCAGGACATGGTGTATTTGAGTTTTAATGGCAAATTTGAGCGAAAAATGATGAAGTTGAAAGAAACCAAGTTATCACGTTCACACATTTCATCTGACAGCTGAAATCAGAGAGTTTCATGATTTTAGGACATTAGCAGAAATGGAATTACTAGTAGATGTTGCAAAAAAATAATGTACTGGTAATTTGAGAGCAACTTGCTGGTTTAATAGAACATCAGAAGGAGGAATTGCTACGTCTACTAAAAAAATACTGGGTGGTGCTTGCCCCAGCTGATAATAACCTTGGATGCACTAAAATGTGATATTTAAGGTTGACACTGGGAGCATCTGCCAATACAAATGCAACCCATTCGCCAATAAAAGGTCACTAAAAGCAGTAGTCAGCAATGAACATTAAACTGATTATCTATGGGCTCCTCATACCTTCTTTGACTCTATGGCAAGTCAAGTTCTTATAGTAAAGAAAAAGGAAGAATCAAATCAAGTGGTGATCGCTTACTGCCATTTAAATAAAATTATTGAAAATGGTTTTTATCCACTGCCAAGCATAGATGAAACGCTTAATTGGTTAGAGGAAGCCAAGTTTTTTAGTGATGAATTGAATCTTGGGGCATTGGCAGATAGACTTGTCAAAATAAGATCGGGAAAAGTGTGCAATAAAAACTTCACAAGGGTTATAACAGCTGACAATAATGCACCAGAGATCATGCAATGCACTAGCTACCTTCCAGAGGGTAATGGATTCCATCTTGAGTAATCTGAAGTTGTCTGTGTTTTGGTGTACTTGATCAACAGCAATGTGTTCGTAGGACAATCACCAAGCACCTGGAACACTTGGAGGAAGTGTTCATATGCTTAGAAATGGCGAATTTGAAGATCAAGCTGAGGAACTGCCATTTCTTCAAAATAAAGAGCTTGATTACTTGGGGTTTATGATATATATCAGAAGATTACAACTGCAACCATAGAGATTATGACATTTAATGGATTTTAATACCAAAGAGCATTTGTGACTTACAACCCTTTCTTGGGATGGTCAGCTACTTATACCAATTTATAAAAAATTCACTGGAATTGCTGAACTATTATTCCATCTATTGAAGGATCCAAAAAAGGATTCATATGGAATGAGGTGGCCCAATAAGAGTTCAACTAGCTCAGAAGATATGTTATGACTAGTACTGTTCTAGAGTATCCAGATTTTAATTGGAGCTTATTTAAAAAGGGATGTATCATTAATGGTGATTGAAGTCTTTTTAAAGTCAAGTAGACAATGACAGAGAGGAGCATCCAGTGGTATATATGAGTCAAACATTGACGCCGGCAGAAAGGAACTACACTGTGATAGAGCTCAAAAGTCTCTCTGTGATATACGCCTGAAAACAGTTTCAAGCATATTTATGGGACACAATTAAGGTCATGAACAACCACTCATCTTTACACTGGTTGCATAGACTTAAAGGACCAGAGGGTTGACTGGCTCAATGGGATTTGATAATGCAAGCATACAATTTTGAGAATATACACAGAGTGGGAGCAGCCCATCAGAACTCTGTTGTTTATCAAGATTACCTGCCATCAAAGTCATGTACCAGTATGCAGATGAACTATTTCAAAGATGATCAAAGTTTTATTGGGGATGGACCCCAAGAGATCAATGCGCGCTAAATAAAGCAATGAAAAATCCAAGATGAAGAGTGTACAGCATTACAAATCCAATACCTGATGATGATACTTATTACTTAAACTGTCAGAACACTCAGCAATTATACAAAACATGAAAAAGTTGTAGGTCATGGTGGCCTAAGGAAAATGATGATCATCTATGCCAGTATTACTAGGAATTAATCAATTATGACTTAGCTTGTTATCTATCCTGTTGCATGGAGGTCAACTCCATAAGACTCACAAGAATGTGACAGGATACCCGCTAGTGCGCCCTGGGTTTACTTGGCACACAGTCTATATAGATGTGATGAGACCCTTGAGTGTTAGTACTGGGAAGTAAAGTACATTACAGTTGCAATAGACCATTTGAACAGATGGGTAAAGACCAAGGCTTTGAGCAGGATAGATGCAAAGAGTACCGCGAAGTTCATACTGGACCAAGTAACTTACTGGCATGGATACCTGCAAGTATCACCATGTGTAAATGGAACCACTTTACATCCTACATGATTCCAAGACTGAACGAATTAATGGGAATCAGAGGAGTGATGTCCGTCCCATACCATCCAGAAACAATTGGAATAGTAGAGTAAGTCAACAGAATAATTGCCGTGATGCTGAGAAAATTGGTAGCTGGAAAAGTTCTGCTTTGGGGATCTTATTTTGGTTCAGTTACCTTCAAATATAATATCAGTTATCATATGGAGACAAGGAAAACGCCATTTGAACGCTATATGAAAGAAGAGCCTCACTACTTCCAGTTTATATACAGTATTATAACCAGCTTCAGTGATTAAAACATAACAATATTTAACCCAACTAACAAACATCAAGATTGAATTGCAATCACAGTCATATTATACAACATTGAAAAGAAGAATTGGAGTGAAAAAACAGCACAATTAAAATTGATCAGCACACAAGAGAATACCATGTGGGGGATAGGGTAGCCTATTGTGATACCCTGGGATTTGGAAGAAGAAACAAGTTAAACGCCCTAAGGCCTGTTCTATTTAGGATTATTGCCAAGATGGTGACAAAGCCTATATGGTGAAAACATCACTGATAATCATATTTTGAATTAGGTCCATAACAATACTTAAAATATTGAATCTAAGAGAAAAAATATAAAAAATATATTTGTTAAAAAAATATAGAGAAAAAACACAATTTTTAAAAAAAATGAAAAATATATTTATTTATAAAGAGAACATCCTTGAGAAAAAGTAAAAAAATGGAAAATTATTTAGATAGTATTAGTTTGTATTATGCAATTTGTAGTATAAGGTGGTGTTCCCACATTCCATTGTCTTTAATGGAGAAGGGGGATATACTACAATGAAAGTATTGAAGAAGATCATGAACGTTTGGTAGGACCAGCTCATGCTGAAACTGGGTTCACTCTGAAGAGGCATGAGGAAAGAAGATAGGAAGTTCTGTGCTAACCAGATTAAGAGAAGCCTCTATTGGTGGTTAGTAGGTATAATAACACGAAAACCTTACCCATGACGTAACCAGAAAAATCCAAGTCCTGATCCAGAGGTGAAAAAAACTTTCTATGACAGAGTTGACCCTGCTCAGGTTTCATGTCAATACTTACTTTCTTTCTCTATTTCAGTAATGTCCATCCCCTGGTCAGCTTGCCTCAAATAAATAAAATAAAAATAAAAAGAAAAGAATAAGAGAAGCCTGACCTAGTAAAATACAGGCATTAAGGAATTCATTGGCAAGATTGACCAAGTGATCCTTATACAGCGTGAAGTCATAAGAGCCCCTGAACTGGGGGAAAAAGAAGTTTAGAAGATTACTGTTGGCAAGATTGACCAAGGTAGTAATAGTATGGCATGTAGATATGTAACTGCACTTGGAGGAGGTGTCAGAAAATACAAGAAGATGAAGAGGAAACACGCTGAGGATAATGTGCAATAAAATTATTGAGTAAGAAAAACTAGGTTTAGATCTGTTGAAATCAAATTTTAAGCCATGCTCGCTGATTCCAACCCCAGAATGAAGCAGCGTCTGCCTCTGAAATCTATCTTTTCAGGATATATAGTCAAGCAGGGGGATATGTTGGGATTTTAGAATGCCCACATCATCCAGTTTATTAAATTTATAAGTATCATCTGCTTATCCTTTGGGGGAAAATTATTATAAGAAAACCCATAGAAGATGTGAGAGTTATCATTTATATGGTAACTATTGTTGGTTTTATTTACTTATGGAATGTTAGATAATTCTCCAGATTTAATTCCGCTATATTATATATGTTTCATTGGGGAAAATCCTCTTATAATTTCTACAATTGATTATTATCTTAATCATTTATAAATTATTTAACTTGTGCAAATTGATCATGGTGTGTCACCGTTCAATAAGGGTTTATTGGCAGTTACTGATTGTTAGCAACGCTTTTGTCAGAAGCAATTTGTGGGTTACCTTAAAAGGCAACATGACCTGATGTTAACGTGTAAAAATTCCCATTACCTAAGCATGTTGCTAGATTGTTAATTATAATCTGCTGGAGTTAGGTAAAGGCGTTGGGAGGCGATCTTTCAAAAATACAATTCAGGAGGGTTTTTGACTTTTCAGCGGCAGAATATAACTAGGAAAATGAAGAAATCATCAATCTTGGATAATTTACAAGGTCTTATTTCATTGGCAATAATGCCAAAATTATTAGGGTGCCAAGGGAAGAGTTAGGCGCCTAACTCACTATATAAATCACTTTATTATTTAATAAAGCAGTCATGCAGCTAGTTCTGGGATTTGCTTCTGTTGAGATGTGTGGCGTAGGTCCACTTGTTTATGTCTCAAATAACCTAAGAGTGATGGAAATCACTTAGGCATAAAAAGATACCTTATTGAGGTTGGAATAAACAAAAGAGAAGACTGGCTGGCTATCTTTTGTCTTACACTGGCACTTCTTTATTTCTTACATCAGACCATCCTGTAATTTTAGTAAAAAGCCTGATTGGTATGGGAATCAATTGTAGAGAAGATAACTGGCTAGCTGTTAACACACTAGCACTCCTCTATTCCTTTAATTAGTCACTTTAACTTATACCCTTATTATTTCTCTTTATGATTTATTTATAAAAGTCAGACAATAGTACAGTAACATACAGTTCAGTTTGTAATATATGTATATACATGCACAATTTTGTATTGTGTTCTTGTGATTAGTGTCTAAGAGATAGTTTTCTATTATCTATTTATCTTTTGCCAACTCTTGGGATTAGAGTTGGGAGGATAGTTTTTACCTTGTTCAAGTGATTTTCAAGTACTCAAAAACCCCAGTGAAGGGATCAGTTCCATTGTTATTAAGAAGTTGCCAACTCTTGGGACTAGAGTTAAAGGGATAGGATTTTCTTTTCTGAATAACTTAAAGTATGTTCAAGTTATCAGAAGGAGGAGCGTCATTACTTAACATACTCATATTAGTTGCAAATAGTATAACTAGAATAAAATCTTTATACTATTATCAAACCACGCATTTATTAACTATTTGATTAACAATCTATTCAACGCTCACCTTGATCTTGTGCAGTAAGCATAAAAAGGTTTAAACTTGTGCAACCAAAATATGATGCCAAAGAACCGATCTGAACGGTGGTGCTCACTACAGGGACACACCTTGGTCTATTAAGTCATTTTTAAGTATAAATAAAAATACCCATTTAAAGGCTACCTCCTAGAGGAGGTAGCACAAACCGCTGATGCAGTAGTGGATGGCCATATGGCCTCACAAAATAGTTTTGACACAAATTTGTCAAGTATAAGCGTAATTGAATGCTTACGTGGGCCCACTATCAGTCAACTTGATAGGCCATGAGCATCAAGTAAAAGTTACGGAAGTTCATCAACGCTTCCTTGACAATATAGTTGAGACTATGACTGGAGTTGTTCACTTCAATGCAAGTATTATTAGGAACTTGACTCTTTGCATATGCTTCTTAATACATAGGAAAAAAAAATAAGGTCCAAAGGGTGTGAAAGTTTCGCTTTAAAAAGGAATTCTAGGCCAGTAATTAGGTAATTGTTAATATGGACATCATGTTCAGACAGAATGCCGATGTTTTTCTGAAATGATGACCCAAACTAAGTTGGAGATTCATCAGGAACATTGTAAATGCTGACAGGGTCAATCTCCTGGTCATCCCTCTGATATAATTTGGAATGATAAGGAAAATCTGCTTCTGGAATCTATTAGTGAAGGCAAAGAGGCATCAGTTATACAAAACCTAAATGCTGCACTTGCATTCGTTCCAACTGGTGGTCTGTTGAATTTTAGTCAAGGAAGATTCTCGATGGTGCCTTTATTACCTAAATTCCAACACTTTAATTCAGGTGATTTGTGCACCACTTATAATAAAAATAACAAAACAAAAATAAATACTAAAAAAGGTTGATTTTTTAAATATTTATTAGTAGCAGAGATGGGGTAAAAAGAGAGAAACCTGTTATGATCTCACTACCTAGTATTTAAACTAACTTGGTTTCCAGACTAAGATTAGCATTAATTTGATATTAGCTTTGAGCCTATTTAGGAAATATGGGTGTTTGACCTATCAGAACTTTTGAACTCATCTCGCTTCAATGAAACAGCTGAAAGAGGGTCAACTGTGGGCAAGATGAACCCATGAGGTAAGGTTTTTATATTTTAGCTATTCACTGTGAGAGAAAATAGTTGCACCTTGGGGGACCCCGCCAAGCTTATAAAAGGAGGTGGTCCCCCCTTAGGTGTTTGAATTGCACTAGAATTATGTCAGGGAGGTGTAACAGTCAAAGACATCCCAGTTTTTGACCGCCATCTTGCCTTGGCGATGGACGCCAAATGATTGTCTGATATGAGGTTCCCTCAAGGTAAGCGCTTTGATTCGCCATACTCACCAATTCAACCTCAGATTTAGGAAAATTCAAAAGTGAGAAAAGACAACACAGGTAAGTGAGGATCTGACCCCAAAATTAGCCTTGTTTTATTTATTACTGAAATTAAACATGCGGACAAATTTAATCCCAATAACTTAGGGCACCGCGAATGAAACATAAGAAACCAGGGTATTTGGCAGATCAAGGTTCTCGACGCCAAATCCCAATATTTTGTTGAGGACACAAAATTCAGATTACCGCGGGATACCAGGTAAGACAAGGCAAGGGCGGCCTGAGGCCACCAGAGAATCCCTTGTGAGAGCAGGAAATGAGAAAAAATTCTGAACTAAGTTCAGAATCGTGTGAGCTTGATTTTATAAGTTCGCCCTTCTGAGGAGCCCCTCCTGCACTATTCTTTAGGCCCCTAAGAGCCTAAGAATAGTGCGGGAGGGGCACAGCCCAGTGCCAGACCCCGCATAAACCTCAAAAAAACCCAAAAAGTGTTTGTTTTGAGATTTGAAAATCCAAATCTCAAGTCAAAATGTAATGATTGGTTTAACACAACTGTTACACCACCCCCCTAAGAAGGAGCCCCCCCACAAGAGGGTGCTCCCATAGAAGGAGGCAGCCATAATGAGGTCTTCCTCAGTAACATGGAGTTAGAACTAGACTGCAAAAACCAGTCCATCTGGAGAGGGGAAACCTGCCCAATGCATATCTGGGCAGTTATCCCCCCAGGGTGGGATGACCGTGGGGTGAGGGGCCCTGCTGGGCCAGGTCCCTCGGTGCCAGCCAGATCCCTGGTGAGGGGGAAGCCCCACCGGGATTTTGGACTGACAATCACTTCAGGTCCAGGGTTGGCCATCAGTCACCGGCTCCCCCTGGTGCTGGTTACTTGACAACTGGGACCTGATGCAACCACTGAGGTCAGGCCAAACTAGGGATCTGGTGGCATGCTAATCAGCACAATGAGTTCAGAATAATGTAACAGTCAAAGACATCCCAGTTTTCAACTGCCATCTTGCGTTGGCAATGGATGCCAAATGATTGTCTGATATGAGGTTCCCTCAAGGTAAGTGCTTTGATTCGCCATACTCACCAATTTAACCTCAGATCTAGGGAAATTCAAAAGTGAGAAAAGATGACATAGGTAAGTGAGGATCCAACCCTGAAATTAGCCTTGTTTTATTTATTATCAAAAATAAACATGCGGATTAATTCAATCCTAATAACTTAGGGCACCGCAAACAAAATTAAGAAATTTAGGGTATTTGGCAGATCAAGGTTCTCGACGCCAAATCCCAATATTTTGTTGAGGACACAAAATTCAGATTACCGCGGGATACCAGGTAAGACAAGGCAAGGGCGGCCCGAGGCCACCAGAGAATCCCTTGTAAGAGCAGGAAATGAGGAAAAATTCTAAACTAAGTTCAGAATCTTGTGGGCTTGACCTTTTAAAGTCGCCCTTCTGTGGAGCCCCTCCTGCACTATTCTTTAGGCCCCTAAGAGCCTAAGAATAGTGCGGGAGGGGCACAGCCCAGTGCCAGACCCCGCATAAAAGTCAAAAAAACCCAAAAAGTGTTTGTTTTGAGATTTGGAAATCCAAATCTCAAGTCAAAATGTAATGATTGGTTTAACCCGACTGTTACAGGAGGAACCTCTGATGGACTCACCTGATTACGCAGCATGGTTGGTGCAATCTGACGTCCTGAACTAGTGTTATTTGCCAAGCAGTATTGACAAAAGTGTTACCCCAATTTGAGGGGTTCCACCAAGTATTTGTTAGAGTTTTTTGGACAATCTCATCCTTAATTTTGTCTTTATATTAAGCAAATACACTCTTATTACATAATTGGACTTGTAATTGTCCAACATTACCCATTTCAAGAGTGTTAGGGGGAGAATAAAGGCGCAAGAACTGGCCATGGACTTGATTGACCAAAACTCCAGTAGTAAGGGACTTATTGGAGTACTCCTCACCTCTCTTATAAGTGACTACAAAAGGGCCTTCCCAAATAGACCCAAGCTTCTCACTTCTAGGAGTGATACGGTTGTGGTAATACAACACCAAGTCTGACACTTGAAAGGAAGGGAGGGGCTTCCTATGCTCATTTGCGGCTACCCCTCCTTTGGTTACTGTTTTAACTAAGTTAGTCATGGCATTGGACTGCAGCTGGATAATGTGTTGTGACAATCTTTTCAGGGCTTTATCAGGATCATCTGTTCTACCAGAGAAGATATCTTTTTCTAGAAGGGCTGGTACTCCTGGTTCCCAAACATATAATATGTGGAAGGGAGAAATTTTAAGGATTCAATGGTAGCTGATATGATAGTCCATGAGGGCACTAGGTAAGGATTGATCCCATTATAGGGGATCTGAGCTGACCATCTTTTGTATCATGGAAACCAGGGTTCCATCTGCTCCCTTTAACAGTACCATTTGCGGAGGGATTGTAGGTGGCTGAGAAAAGTTGCTACATACCCATTGAAGTAGCTAAAGCTTTACCATCTGCAAGGTGAAATTCTTCCCATTTTCACAAAGTTAGACCTGGGGTCAACCATGATGGGTGAAAATATGTTGAGGAAGGAAGGTAGCAGTAGCTTTTGTGGTCTGGGCAGGAAGGGAAACCACTTTAACCCATTTGGTGAAGTGATCAATGCCTATCAGGATATAGCGATTCTTGCTGGTAGTCTGAGGTAGGGGACCTACCACGTCCAAGGTTATTGTATTAAAAAGGCTGTTGAGGCGTGATGGGTTGGTATTGATACTTGGGTTTGTAACTGGATTGCTTCTTAAAGGTTAGGCAGGCATCCAGCACTTCAATGATAGACTTCATGATTCCCTCCCATTAATACCAATCCTTCACCCACTCATAAGTTTTATGCACTCCACTGTTCCCCAGCATAGAATGAACCTCCATGTTCACGGGAACTCGCTTGGAAGGTCGGAGATAAGACAAACAATTCACCTCTATTCTTATACAACTTTCCACTTTCCACCTTGGTGTTGTGGGAGTGTCAGGATAACATTTTCTAGACGCATTCATCCTCGTCTTCCCAGGCTTCAGGGGTCATAAGGAGGTCATGCAGCCTCTCTGCTTCACTATTATCCAGGTGAGAGATAGGCAGCCAACTCAACCCATCAACATTCATATGACAGGTTACATCCCAGTGCTCAATCTTCATATTGTAATATTGGAGATTTAAGGCCCAGAAAGCCAACCGCCCAGTGGGATCTTTCTATTTTGTAACCACTTCAGGGAGGCAAAGTCAGTGACCATAGTGAAGGAAGTTTCATATAGAAAAGGGCGGTAATATTTTACAATTATCAGGACTGCAAGGCATTCTTTTTTGGTGACACTGTAATTGCGTTTACCCTTAGATAACGTCTTGCTGAAATAGGAGATGGGGTGATCCACACCATTATTATTTAATTTGAGACAGAATGGCTCTAACAGCGTAGTCAGAGGCATTGGTAAACAAAAGGAAAGTTTTATTGTAATCAGGGTGACAAAGGGTAGGGCGCTTTTATAACAAGTGCTTTAGCGTCTCAAAGGCGGCCTTTTGTTCATCTCCCCAATGAAAAGGGATGTTCTTAGCCAATAGCCGTACAGGAGGCTCACTCAGCTGGGAGAATTTGGGGATAAATTGGTGTTAATACCCCATCATACCAAAGAATACCTGGATATTGCACAGGGTTTTGGAGCAGGCATTTTGGTTATAGCCTCAACCTTGTCTTGGGGGTTTAATTTAAGGTTTTGAATGACTTAAGTTCTTTAAGACTTCTTTCAGGTGAGCAAGATGGTCATTAAAGGTCTTAGAAAACACCGTGATGCCATCAATATAGACGATGACAAACTTAACTTGAGGTCCTGCAAGATGTAATCTATGGATCGCTGGAAAGTTGCAGGAGCGTTGCACATTACTTGAGGTAATTAGGTGGTTTGGAATAGGCTTCTCTGCAAATCATGGCGCATTTCTCATGATCTTGGGGAGAAAGATCCATTTGCCAATAGCAACTGGCCAAACCCATGGCGAAGAAGAATTTAGAGCCAGAGAGTTGGGCCAGGGCATCAGCAATGCGAGGGATAGGATAGCAATCCTTCTTAGTGAGGCTATTTAACCTATGGTAATCCATGAATATCTGATGACCTCCATTTTCTTTTTAATTAGTAAGAGTGGAGAAGACCAAGGGCTTTGTAAAGGAACAAGTAACCCTGAGTCTAATAACTGCTGAAGCTCCGTCCTCATTTGTTGTTCCTCCACCTTTGATTTGCGATAAGGCTTGGCCTAATAGCCAATCAACCACATCAATGGAGTGGCACCAGCCCTTCATGTGGCCATAGTCAGTATCCAATTTGGAGAATATGTCACTATATTCATCTAACAAGGTATGAACTTTTTCCAACTCCTCTGGGGTCAGCTTATCCAAAATATGAACATTGGGCAAGATACACACCAAGTTGTTCATGGGTAAGCCCAAATCCGCCATAGAGCCAACGGAGTGGATATGTTCAAAGTATTCTACTGGAATTAGGAAGCCTCTGCCAATCTCCTAGTGTTTCCATATGATCATGTCCTTCCCGTGAGGTTTCCCAATAGAATGGTAATTGGCCTCTGATAGGCTGGGTCTAGTATCCCAGGCAATACACGAGGCTCCAAGGGGCTAACGTCCTCAATACTTATGAGGTGCAACAAGCAATGGTGTGGGAATTGTAGTGTGATTTTAGTGTCAACCACTCTTTGTTCACCAGGCTTAATCAAGACCTCGTCTGCAGAATAAAACGGTATATCCTCCTTAGCATCCACTGATTCAGACAATTTTTTTCGTGTTACGTCCAGAAGTGGAATAAGGTAAGGTTATAGCTGAAAAGGGATATTCGACCAGGCAAGAGTATTCATGCTTGCTGGGCTCTTTATTGGATAAGACTAAAGGGACTTCGCAGTTTAGTAATGAGAGGACCCCTTGCTTCAGGTTGATTTTTCCTTCATACTCAATCACTAATTGAGTGCCAATGAGCATATCATACGCGTTGTTATCCAAAGCCACAGTAGGGGCTGATAAATATGCTTCTCAATTCGAATGGGAAGGGAAGAGTATGCCCCAATAGCATGGGTATTGGGGGGGGCCAGCAGTTTCAAATTCTTGCGTGTACTCCAAGTCAGGCGCTAGCTTTATCTTCTTAATAAGCTTAGTGGAGATCACGTTGACTGGGGAGCCAGTGTCCAGGATAGCTAGTATTCAGACCCTTTGAATGACCACATCAACCTTAATGAGCGTTCCTCAAATTTAGGTGACAAATCTAAGGCCTCCTTGAGCCGGAAGGTGGAGGAAAGCTTTTTTGCGGTCTCAGGGTATTTATCCATGGTGGATTTTATGGGATGAACCCGCTGAAGAGGGCGTATCAAGCCAGCTAAGAATTGATCACCATCGCTGGCAGTGTCAAAAACTTTTGGACACCCTAGTATTTAGTTGAAGTAAATTTCCTCAGGTATGGTGGTCTAGTCTACCCCTCCAGCGGTCAAATGATCAGGCACTTCTATTTCTGCGGGGGCATACAATATGTAGTAACCAACGTCATCATAACCCCCTCAGATTCCTCCCCAAGGGTATTCTCAATAAATGGCAAAGCCGCAATGGAGGTAGGAGAGATGGCCACAGAAGCTTGGGTAGCCTTAGGAGCCGCATTTAACAGCTTAACTGGAGGGGTAGGCACAGAAGCTTTAGTAAGCTTGTGTGGGCCTATGGTGGTTACTACCTTACAGAGCTTTGATTTATAAGAAGGAGTGATAACCTTTTTAAGTCGCATGTTTGGAAGCAGGTTTGTAGGTGGAATAGGCACAGGAGGGCTTACTCCCAACTGTTCAACTAGCGGTAGCTCCTTAATAGTGAGAGGTAAGGGTTCATTTCAGCTTACTTGGTTGTTGCACATGAATGTAAATCGGCAACATCTACTGTCGCCTCTTTTACATCACAAATATTTTTGAAATGGCATTTCACTGAGATAATATGCCTGGCTAAAGAGGGCTGAGAACTACCCCAGTTAACAGGGCAGCAATAGCATCATCAAGGGTGATAATGTTAGAGATTGTTAACCTTTGAGCAGTGAGGTAAAATCATTAAGAAAAGGCAAGGAGCGGTTCACCCTCATACATACTAAGGCGAATAAAGGACTTTTTTCCCTGTGTAGCCTTTGCTTTGATCCAAATTCAGCTAGAAAAACCTCCTTCACCTCTACCCAGGTGTGCAAAGGGTTCAGGTAATGAACTATCATCTCTTGCGCTAGGCGGCTTAAACAGAGAAGGATGTACTGAACTTTTTGTGAATCAGTTGAGCCACACATGGCAACTTTATAAACATACAAAAAAGTAGCAATACTCCCTTTGCCAGGGATGTATTTGTCTTTGAAACATAGTTTTTAGAGGGCGCTACTCAAGTTTATTGAGTCAGTATAGAGCGCTGATTAGTTGTTTTTTCAGAGCAACTAAACGGGATTCCATGTGATGAGGAAAATTGGGAGGGTTACTCATGGTTGTAGCCTCCATTTTTGACAAATTCTGTAGTGTATAGGGGTCCCCTGTAGTGAGCACCAATTTGTAGGAATCCAGCTTATGGGTTCTCGCTGGTGCTTATGCTGCTGGATCCCACAAAGTTTTAATAAAATTTAATAAGTATATACTAATAAAAAATTGGGGTATATATGGTTTTATTAGCAGCGCAGGGTAAGAGATAAAAAGCGATCCCCTCAATATCCGCCCAATCAATATTTAAACTGATTTCAACGGTTGGGGTGAATTTGAGGATAATTTCAGAATAGCTGAGATGCATTACAAATTAGGAAATATGACAAACTCTCCTATAAGATCGTGGGAAATGTGAGTTACTTTTTGGGAAAAACAATAGTTGGGGCTTTGAGGCATAATCTACCCATGCAGTAAGGTTTTGATGTACTTCAACCAGTCACCACTAGAGAAAATACTTTCACCTTGGGGGACCTCAACCATGACTATAAAAGGGGGGTCCCCACGTAGGTGCTGTGAGGAATTGGTAATGGTTGGGGGAGTACCTTCCATTGGTCGCCCCAAAGTCCATCGTGTGGTTGGAGTCATCTGACCATATGATCTTATGTTTAGTGCCTGTGCAGGTTTTGAAATGATGTTACCCTGATTAATGGGGTTCCAATGAGAATCGGCCAAGGTCTTTTGGCTGATTTCATTGATATCATTATTAACATTAATTACGGGACCACCTAGTGCTAAAAATTATTAACATTAATTAAATTTCTTTTTGGCTCATTGCAAACTCATAAATGGCTGCCATTTCCCCGTCTAGGTGGACTTCAACTTAAGAAATTCTTCCTCTGCAGATGAAAGAGCATATGTCTGACATGTGGAGGCTGGCTGCTGTGTTATCTCCATTCTGCGCTTTGGCAACCCAGAAAGTCAAACAGGGACAACTCAGGTCCTTGGGCCCTGCAACCATGAAACTCAATATCTTGCCAACTCTGTTAACTTACTGAAGTTCAACAAGAAGGTGAATGTGCAAATGTTCTGGATTTAAAGATTAGTAAGGGCGGAGCATCTGAGACCGCTAGATTAGCAGTGGTAGAGAACTCATTGGACTTTAAATTCAGGAGTTAGTTATGCCAAAACTAAAGAAATTCAGCGTGTAATAACATAATGCCAAGGATTTTTATCAAGGAGTTTGGCGAAGCTGAACGGATAACCTTTAAAAAATGGATTTCCTAAATATCTCTTTTAAAAGAGAAAATATATTCAAGTGTTTACTGTACAATTTTTTAAATCACAGATGCTATCTGAGGCTAACATTATAAATTATTTTTACGACAAAATCGTTTTTTTCCCACTTCTGAGAGCCCTACACGGAATTGTATCAGGTTCTGATACCAGTCCTGAATAAGAGAATGATATTATCCATATTCTATTATCTCCATTACTGCGTTGTCACTTTTGAGGCGCCTAACCAAAAGTCCGCAGGAGCTGGTGAATCAACCCAACTGGGTATCTCCCCAACTAGAGAATTAATTCAGCCATATTACCCTTGCTCCATGAGGCCTGATATAAATCAGTTTATTTGTTATCTTGCAAAAATTTGGTCATTATGCCAATCATTGTCCTAATTCAAATTTAGACACAGGGTTCATTCAGTGGACCCTGTAGTAGAGGCGGGTTTGGGAAAATTAAAAGTGGAGTAAACTAAGACTTTCACTTCCGTCTCCTCCCAAAAAATCCTCAGTTAAGAAAAATTCTTGGCGCCACCTTCTGTTAAAACAAGGTGTGCAAGTGACGCCCCACATTCAAAGTTCAGCTAGATATAGCAATGAGATGAAAGTAGTTTCCAAGCAACTACAGAAGATCAAGAGGCTAGTGGGCACAGAAAGTCTATTGAAGCCTTATGTTCTAAAATTAGAACAACAAGAGCTTTCAGTTGCCTCTGGATAAACCCCAAAATTGATTATTGTCTAGTTTGCCATACCTGTTAAGATTTTGGTGACATACAGCACTCAACTGGGCAAAAAACAAGAATTATTTAGGCCAAGCAGACATTCTGGATATCCTGGATATAAACTCTGAAAACACTTCTTCTCACAATGCACCTATATGATATTAATATGATTAAGCTAAAAGTTAGAGCAATTGTTGACAGTGAGGCACTGGTTAACATCGTGTCCACTAAGCTTTTAAAGAAAATGAGCCTCACCCCAGATATAGATTATTGGAAAGTCTTTGGTATGGTGGGCCCCCACACTACCACATCTGAAGGAGCTTACAGTGCTTTGCACTGCAGTTAAGCTCCCTAGTAATATCTACCACAGCCATATCTTTTTACATATCAGAACTACGATTTCCTCTTTGGAATTCTATTTGAGAAGATGCATGAAATTAAAGCCATTATAAGAAAACACGCTGGAAATACTTGGTAAAATTCTTCCGTTATTTACAATTGGAAATATGAGGCCTAAGCGTTTCAAAGGCAGGGGTTTGCCACCCACGTATTAAAATGACATATTGCCTATTAATTATCAACAACTGATTGGGCGTACATGGAGGTTACTTAATAATATTGGGGTATCTAAAGGTATTCTTCTATGTGTTAATTAAGTTTGAACTTTCTGGCGGGCCATAAACTTATTGTAGGAGTCAGAAGTAACTTTCAAAATATACAGTTTATATTGCAAATTAATTGCACCATTTTGTTGTACTAATTTAGAACCTGTCACTGCATTGTGACTTTTCTTACTAACATGGCAAAATTAAGTACTGCTGTGGTTAACCTATATAAATACTCTCTTCAGTAAAGCGGCATCATATTGTCGCTTTTGTGCATTTGTAATACTATTGGAAAAGTACATAATTATGGTTTTAATCACTTTGATGAACATAACTTTGACAGTAATTATATTATTTCTGTTTGTTCTTTGTTCCATTGAAAAAGTCTTTGGGGGCTAACTGAGAATGAAAAGGACCAAGCCTTGGCCCTTTTTGACAAATATATGATGATCTTTGCTGAAGATGATTTTGACTTGGGTTATGCACATGATGTGTTAGACCATATTGATATTGGAAATCATCCACCAATTTGCCTTCAATCTATTAGGTACTAAAAGATGGCGGATACAGTGGTATATACACAGTTTAATCAACTTGTGCAGCAGGGGATATTAGTGCCTTCTAAAAGTCTTTGGGCCACTCCAGTTTTGATAACAAGAATTAAGGATGGATCCAACTGAGTAGTAATTGATTACCAGAAGCTTAATGGTATCACAAAAAAGGACTACTAACCTTTACCCCTAAATTGAAGATGGGCTGGACCGCCTTGGTGGCGCCAAATATTTCTCTGCCATGGATATAATTTAAGGCTACTGGCAGATTGAGATGCCCAAGTCTAAACCCAATTTTTCTTATACTTTGATAGCTATAATCGAAGCCAAATTCATTTTTTTTTAAAAATACAAAACATGAATGCTCAAATGAGCAAAAATATTAAAAATTAACGATTTTGATGCCCGCTGCCCTGGTATGGGGTGGTAGTGTGACACCTGCTGGTGTGTTTTTACTGCCATTGAAGTGTGCCCAGGATGGCTCTGCTAGCCCTCCCAACGCTACCAAGCGTTATGTCCCCTCCTTAGACTTTGCCCACCACCTTGCAAGCTAACAAGCGGTGCTCCAGAGCCCTTTGGTGCTCCCATGGAGAAATTTGTGCTTTGGCCTTTGGGTTAAATATGGAAATTTTTCTCATACATAAATTCATCCATCATTGAGATGGCCACAGCGGTGTACAAACCTTCTAGTTTTTTGATTTTCCCCTTCAATGGGTTTTTAATCTCAGCTTCTGTTCTGAAGCTGATGCAATGGCAGCATCTAAGCCGCCATTGTTATTTACAAATATTCCCCTTCCTACCATTTGCACCTGGCTCCCGGGTGAGGCCACTTTGGTGGTTCAGTTTGCTGGGTTGCCCTCACACACCTTTCCCCTGAACGCCTCTGCCATGAGCTCACTGAGGGTTTGGCCATTTATGGTGCAGACCCCATGCTGCAATTCATAATTCAAATTGGAGAAGATCATTTGGCAGGGCCGCGCGCCTTTGTGATGATCTGCCCATTCCATTGTGACACCCACTTTGTGATTCCCCCTCTCGTGGTGATCAAATCTTCCCCTGATCACCAATTTTGGGTATGCGTTGATAATGGACATGCCATTTGCCCCTAGTGATTTCAGCTTTATCACTCAAAGAGCAAGTGCCCTAATGCTTCCGCCTCCATTGCTTCTGCCACTCCCCCTCCAGTGTTGGCTCAGCTGCTTCCATGCACAAATATCTTGAGTGGGGCTTAATTCTCCCGCCCCAACCTCAGCGAATTCTTGTGTGGCTTCCAAAGCCGCAGCCAATTAAAATACTAAATTTTTTAAAATTTGCTCAACTTACGCCAACCTGAGCTAATGGTTGAAATAGTTTCAGCTGAGCTGCTGTGGTTGACAGTTCACAGCCAATCAGGTGTGGCCAACTTGCCAGCTCCGGTGGCTTAGGCAGCGTTAGCTGAGTCAAATCCTTTTCAATGTCTCAATTGGATTGACAAAAATGACCGATTTTATAGCATTAAACTGGATTGTATTGGAGAAGTTTTACATTGATCCTCCCAAATTGTGCACCCACCATTTTCATCCTAAGATAGCTATTTCATTTATAAAAATATAAATCAAAAGGCAGTCAAAGCTGCTGCGGCTCAATCCAACACCCTACTCCACCAGCAACTCCATGGGGCAATGAAACACTAGTTGAGGGTATTCCTATCCCCAATTTCCCTCATGATTTTGAGGAAGATGCAAAATATGAAATTGAGTAGCTCACTTTTTGTATGAGCTGCACTTGCATTGATGTGGAAAAAACTTCTCTTTTTAACCCTGGTTATCCTGAAACCTACAAGCGCATCAAGTCTTTCACTTGTGTTCTGGCTCTAATAACTTTTGCTTAGCATCATCTTGCTCAATATTTTGAGGCGATGGACACCGCTGGCCTCATGGATGAAGAAAACACACAACTATACCTCCTTATGCCCCATGTCACTGATACTCCCACCCCAATGCTGTACACCATGGTCCGCCAGCTAAAGCGAGTGCCAGACAAAAGTTTCCCCAAATCTTCCTCCCCTTCTGATATGGCTTCCTAGGCTGTTAGCTGAGGTGCCATATTAGGAATTTCTTATTTCTAATAATCCTTTGTTTGGCCATTTGCAAAATAAAGATGCGTGGCGGCTCCCCCTGTTGGGTTGGGCACCACTAGTGCTAAAAAAGAGATGCCTAAGTCTAAATTATAGAATTTTGCGATGATCATGGCTCAGGGCTTATATCAACCTACTTGGATTCCACAAGGGTTGTGCAATGGTATGCGAATTTTCAACGAGTTATGGATATTATTAGGTAATTTGAATATATCCTATGTATTAGTTTATTTGGATGATATAAATTTAAGTTACAGAATGTGTAACGAACATCTCCATCACTTAGAAGATGTTTTTTACTGCCTCTCAAAAGAAGATCTTAAAGTCAAGCCGCGTAAGTGCAACTTTTTGAGAGAAGCTGGAATATCTGGGGTTCATTATTGGTAAGCATGACTTGCAGCCCCAGTCAGCGAAGGTTGATGCAATTGAGCTCATGGAACAGCCAAGTAGTAAGCGTGACGTTCAAGTGTTCCTTGGTGTGATCAGATATTACTGCCTTTTTTGTTCAAACTTTAGTAAAGTGATGATCAATATTTCACCTGCTCAAGGCTGGGGTCCGTTCTAATAGATGGGCAACTGTCAGCTTTTTGATTAACTAAGGCTTTTCTTTTGACCCAAGCGCATCTGTTCATTTATCCTAACTTTAATAAAATTTTATTATTTTTAACAGATGCTTCTCTCACTGCCATCAGGCGCAGTGTTATTATAACACAATTCTGACTGACTTGAACACCCCATGGCGTGGTTTACAAGACGTTGGATTTCCACAAATGTAATTATAAGGTTCCTGATAAGGAGTTCCTGGAAGTCATTTATGCTTGTAAGCTATTTTGGGCTCATGTTCATGGAGTACACTTCATCGCAGTAATGGATCATGCCTCTCTTCATTGGTTACACAATTTGAAGGAGACAGAAGGCTGACTGGCTTAAATGGTCTTATAAATTAAAAACCTACAATTTTGAAATTCAGAATCACCCTAGCGTAAAGGATCATAATGTTACTGTGATATTTTAACTGCCACTCTAGCCTTAGTGGCTGATGCAGCAGATGAATTATTTGGTAAGATGCAAACCCAACAATATGACAACATTCCAGCAAAAGTTCAGCTTACCTTAGAAAATTCAAGGAGGAACACTGTTGTCTAGAATGGGAAGCTCTATAACATCATAGTTACTTAACAATTTTGGGTACCCCAACCTACAGAGCGGACTGATATAATTATCTGGTCCCACAAGGGTATGGAGCATGGGGTTTTTAAAGAAGATGCTTGAGCTGTAAACAGCATAACTATTGATAATCTTTGGATTTTAAAGTTCATGAGACTCTCCGCTGTTGTAAGGAATGCCAAGCGAATGGCCCTTACCATAAAACCATCTTTTATCAGTGGTTAAACCAAACTTTTCCTGGTACACCATCTCAATTGGTGTTGTGGGCCCGCCGGCCATAAGTTCTGTTCAGTTTAGATATATAATTTTGGTCATCAATCACCTTACCAAGAGGGTGGTGGCTAAAGCAGTCAGGGACTCAGGGGCCACAACTACGGTGAAGGTTATCCTAGAAGATATTATTTATTGCCTAGATACCCCAGTTCTTTTTGACAGATAATTGGAACAATTTTATGTCCCAGATGATCTTCAAACTCAACTATTTAATGGGTATACATGGGGTTCTTCTACCCCATAACACTCTGAGACCAACGGCAATGTTAATGTGTAAATGATACTCTCATGGGTATTCTATTAAAGATCATTGTGACAAAGTCATCTAGATGGAAACTTTTCATTCCTCCCGTTGTTTTCGCCTATAATATCTCATATCTCTCAGACATAAGCACTCCCCATTCGCCTTTATTTATAAAAGCAACCAGAACTTTCCCCCAATATTGTAATCATTAGTTCAACAAGACAACATAACTCACATCAAATATTTAGAAGCGCAACTCAGAAATTAATACAGCTAGAAGTGCAGTCTATTTTAATGTACTGGTAATAATAAGGTCTAGGGAACTCGATAACAAAACTGGTAGCCTTTACCCTCCTTTGTTATAGGAAAGTATGGTTTTATATTATGAAAAATCATGGGTTTAGGTGGATTATCAAACTGGAGAACATAAGGAAAGTGCCTTTCTGAGAGCATTGAAAAGTCTTCTATGGATTCCTACACCTTGAAGGATCATGTTAAAAGCACCTTTTTAACCAAGTGCATGCTAAGTTCCTGAAGGAGTATCATCAGTGGGCTGGTCTATTAGCCCCTAGCTCTCAATAATTTTGTGGACCTCCACTCATTTTTGTTCCCTGATGGTTGGTTGAGTTGGGGAAATAATGTAATTGGTTTGAAAACTATCAGTTATATATTATTATTTACTTAATTTATGGTTTATCTAGTACTTAGATAGAGTCAATCAATGGTATAAACAATCTTGCCCACAGGTTCATCTTTATATGTATCTACTGAATATGTATTAATTACCATTAGAAAATCCGTTGGGACTGTTGTTTATTAAATACCATGCTGGCGGATTGAATTCTAGTTCCAACCACCAAAACTCTTTTTTTAGCACTAGTGGTGCCCAACCCAAATAGGGGGAGCCGCCACACATCTTTATTTGTAAATAAGCCAAATAAAGAAATTTTCATAATAAAAAAATTTCTAAGAGCTGTCAGACAATTGAAAGTCCAATATTGTAAAAGGAGCGTTCTGGATGAAAATTACAATAAAATCGACCAATAGACCTTGGCCAATTCTTGGTGGAACCCCTCAAATTTGGGTAATACATTTTTATTAATACTTCTTGAGAAAATAGCATGAGATTAAATAGCAGTGTTACTCCAAATCATTGGCGGAATCAAGGGAGCCATTTGGAGCTCCCTCCCCATCTTACAACTAATTTTAGTTCAACCTACACTGCGGAGACTGGCCCCTTTTATAGGGCTGAAGGGGGTCCCACAAGATGAAAATAATTTCTCGCCTAATGATTAGGTCAATTACATTAAATCATTACCTCATGGATATATTCTACTTGCAACTGACTTTCCATTGGCCATTCCATCTATGCAATGCGAGTCTTGAGAGCTTTGATGGGGCGTAATTTAATATACCTAATTTGGCTATTCCTAACCTAATCTGAATCTTGCATGACTTCCTCTTTTTTCCTTGATATAGTTTAAATACTAAGTAGCAAGATATCAAGAGGGTTTGGTTTCTTACTTTTCGCTGCAATTAATAAAATATTAATAAAAACTTGACTTTCTATATTATCCCAGTTTCCAGTATTTCAAATAAAAGTGGTTGAACAACCCCCTGAAAAACAATTAAATCAGCAGTAGGGAGTGTAACTTCTTCTGTAATTAATGTTGAAATACAGGGCTGCATATCACCAGCGAGCATCTTAATCCCATGGATTCCAACAAGTGGTGCTCACTACAGAAGACTGTACACCACAAAAAATCTTATAAAAAATGGAGGTCAGTATTGCACTTAACCCTCACAACTTCCTGACTGAAAGTAACCCCAAGCTAGCCACTTTGGAACACCAGCTAGCCAGTGCTTTGTCTCGCCTCAAAAGGCTTGAGTAACACTCTATTCCAAAAACCCCCTTTCAGAGATAAGTTCATTCCGTGTGAGGGCAGTATTGCCCCATTCATCTTCATTTATGAATCTGCTATGAAAGGAGCAACTGACCAGCAAAAAACCCAGTACAACCTTCCTTGCTTGAGTAGCATAGCTCAAGGAATAATGGTTTCCAACATGATCAAATCAGCACCTGGGAGGAGGTTAAACAAGCGCTTATTGATGAATTTGGTTCCAAGCAGAGTTTACAACAGCAAAAACAGGCCTTTATGTGTCATAGCTCACAAGAGATAGAACTGATCACCTCTTTTTTTGAGCGGTTCTATAGGGAAGCTCAACATATGCTGCTTGCCAAAATGCTACCTCTTGATGACGCCATTGCTGCCATTATGAGAAGGTTGACCTCTCACCTTTCTTTAGCTTGGCATCTTATATCTGTAAAACGCCAACTCTGGACTATCCGTGATATCAAGGAGGCTCTGCTGGAGGTTGCCGATATTTATAATGCTGAAGCTACTTCAGGTGTTTAGTCAAACCCCCAGATTCTGACCATTGAGGATTACTCAACCGTAGTCCCATTGAAAGAGGATATGATGAGCCCTAGGCCCTCTACTCTGGTTGCTACTCTGAGCCCAGCACCTGCAGTGCAGCTCAAACCTGATCTTCCTCCACCCAGCAAACCTGAGGTTCCTAAACCAGTAAGTCAAAGTACATCCTCATAGATGGGGCCGCGCTTTCAACCCACCTTGTCACCAAGATCTTCTTTTATCAGACAATGAGCTTCTACAAGTGGTCCCAAAGCCTGCCCCTAAGCCTAAACCCCTATATTGGGTGACATTCGCCCCACCAACAATGGATTGAAGGACCAGGTCGCTAGAGCTAAACCGCCTGTTTCCCCAAGACTCACAGCCGCTGATCAACCCAAAGCTGGCGTAGTTAAAGCATCCACCTCCACAACGCTATCTCCTCCAGCCAACTCTAATTTGAAACCTGTAACCATGAGGCAGCCCATACTTCTACTTGGAAGGTCTGAAATCGAGTCATGACAATTACAACGCCTCCCCCAAAAGTTAATAAGGTGAAAGAGCAACCCCAGGACCTATACTTCCTAAGGGAACCCTGAACATACCTCAACCCTATGGGCTCCATAACATTTATTGATAACCCCTCTGGTGACAAATCTGAAGAGTTGTGAAGATGTAGGTCATTATGTTCTGGAGCCCCAGGTGAAGTGAAAATACCTTGAATGGTGAACCCTGAGATAGTGGTATGGCTAGGATACCCCGCAGAACTTATCTTTATCAAGTGTTGAGGGATCTGGAGGTTATTGACACTGCTATTGACGCTGATCAGCTCATTGCCTCATTAATTTGATCTACTCAGCAAGTCCACACTCTACAATCCATCAAAGACAAATACCCTGACACTGCACATATACTTGCGTCCACTTTCCTCATTAAGGAAGTTCTAGCTCTCTCCCCTAACCTTGGGGGACCCTAACCAAGGTGGAGGTCGTCATCAACAGGGTACAGGTCCTAGCTATCCTTGACACTGGCTCTCCAGTGAACTTTGTTTCTTCAAAATTAATTAATAAGATCAAGCTAGCCCCTGACTTGGAATATACCCAAGAATTTGGGACTGCCGATCTAAACAGCACTTGCGCCATTGGGGTGTACTCCTCCCATCCAATTTGGGAAGCTTATCCTGTCAGCCCCAGTGGTGGATTTAGCTAGTAAGCTTATGACCTGCTCATTATGACTCAATTTATGCTTGAGTACAACGGAATCATTAACCTGAAGCAGGGCTATCTTTCCCTGCTTAATTACGAAGTTCTATTGATTCTAAATAAAAAGGAGTTCAATAAAAAAGAGTACTTTTGTTAAATGAGTAAATTTCTCCGCCTTACCTTTGCATTATACTACCACAGGGCAGAATAAAAGGAAGTCACCAGAATCTGTGGACGCACTAGATGCATCCCCTTTTATGCGGCAGAGGAGATAGTGGTTAAAGCAAGTGAACAAAAATTGATTGACACCAAAATTACCTTGCAGATCCCCCACAACTGCCTATTGAACATCACAAGTATTAATGGGATAAGCCCTTTATTGCTCAAGTGTTGCCAGGCGTATTAGACCCAACTTACCAACGACCCATCAAAATCCTGCTAGGGAATCTTACCAAGAAGGGCATGGGCATAAAGAAGCATCAGGAGATTGGAAAAGGTCTACTGTCCCATATTGAGGACATCCAATCAGTCCATTGTATTGTGTCTATGCTAGACATGGGTTTACCTGCAGATCAATTGTTATGCACATTACCTTGCGTTCAAAATCTGATGAGCTTACCCCATTGAGCTTGAAAAAGTCCACGCTTTACTGGAATCCTACAGAGACATCTTCTCTAAATCTGATACTGACTATGGCCACATGAAGGATCGGCCATACATTGATGTTGGTGATGCGCGTACTATCCAATCCAAGCCCTATCAAAAATCAAAAGTCAAGGAGCTCCAGATGAGGACAGAGCTTAAACAGTTATAGGACTCAGGGATGCTGGTGCTTTCTCAAAGTCCTTGGTCATCTCCTCTCTTGCTAATAAAGAAGAAGAATGGTGGTCATCAGGTAGCGATGGACTACTGCAAACTAAACAACCTCACCAAAAAAAGATAGTTACCCTATCCCCTAAATTGACGATGCTCTGGCTCAACTTTCTAGATCCAAGGTCTTCTACGCTATGGACCTAGCTAGTGGATATTAGCATATGGATTTTTTATCCATAGGACTAGGAGAAAATGTGACCTTATCTGCAGTAAGGGCCATTTCTAACCAACCTGGCTACCTCAGGGGTTGTTCAATGCGCCTGCCATTTTACAGCAGGCCATATCAAATTATGCAGGAACTTAAATCGAGTTGTGTGATCGTCTATCTTGAAAACATCACTGTTTTCTCTAAAAACTTCAATGAGCTTCTTGCACATCTGAAGGAAGTTTTTCAAAGCTTGCGGGCCTCCAACATAAAGCTGAAGCCCTCCAAATGTACGTTTCCCCAAAAGGAATTGGATTTTCTGGGACATGCCATCTTACAAGATGGTATCCAATTTCTCCATGATAAGGGTGAAGCTATAGCCAAGATGCCTGCACCAAAAACCCTACGCGATATTCAGGTGTTCCTTGGCATAATGGGGTACTACTATCAATTTATCCCCAAATTCGCTCAGCTCTGTGAGCCACTCATACGCAGCTTATGCTTAAAAACACTCCCTTCCATTAGGAGCGGAACAAAAGGCTGCATATTAAATGCTAAAAAGTTATGCAGCAACGGCCAATCCTACGCCACCCTGACTATGGTAACCCTTCAGCAGCTTACTGATGCCTCTGACTATGCTGTTAAGTTATCTTGGCTCAATTGGATGAGCATGAGGTTGACCATCCCGTTTCCTACTTCAGCAAAATGCTTTCTAAGGCAGAACGCAAATATAGCATCATTAAAGAAGGAGTGCTTTGCCATCTTGCTTGATATCGGATATTACCTCTTTTTCCTATATGGGACCTCCTTTAAAGTGGTTACTGACCAAGCCTCTTTGAAGTGGTTACAGAATATGAAAGATCTCACTGGGCGGTCGGCACGCTGGGCTTTGAAGCTCCAGTACTATGATATGACCATTGAGCATCGAGCTGGGATGCGCCACATGAATGTCAATGGGTTGACTCAGCTGCCAGTTCTCCACTTAAACAATAGTGAAGCAGAGAGGTTACATGACCTTATAATGACACCTGATGCGTGGGCTGGTATGGATATACCTGTACAGAAGATGCTAGCTCAACACTCCTGTAACACTAAGGTGGAAAATGGGAAGTTATACAAAAAGTAGGGGCAAACTGGTTGCCATACCTCCGGCCATCTGAGCGAGTACCAGTCATTGTGTAGTTTAGCGCCATCCTAGGGCATAGCGAAGAGCTGAAAACCTATGAGTGGGTGTAAGAACAATACTACTGGGAGGGAGTCATGAAGACCATTATCAAAGTCTTAGATGCCTGTCTGACATGTAAAAAGCAATCCAGCTTTAAAACCAGGTATCCATATCAACCTAATACTCCTCAACAGCCCTTCCACACAATAAGTCTAGATGTGGTTGGCCCTCTACCCCAAACTACGGGTGGAAATTACTATATAAGTAGGGATTGACCACTTTACCAAATGGGTTGAGGCTTTGGCTCTTCAAGCTCAGACGGTCAAAGCCACAGCCACTTTCCTCCACCAGTACATCTTCACTCCTCATGGTTGCCCCCAGGTTTTTCTCTGTGACATTGGGAAAAACTTCCCTCCAGAGTGGTCAAGATTCTAGCCACCTCTATGGGAACCCAGAAACTTTTATTAGCCCCTTACAACTCTTTCCATCAATGGTACCGTTGAAAGAGCTAATGAAACCTTGGTATATCACTTACAAAATATGGCTACTTTGACCCTCTTCACTGGGATCTATACCTGTCCAGTGCCCTCATGTCCTACCGTATCAGTTACCACCAGACCCTTAATATGTCTCCATTCCGTGTGTTGTATGATGGAAAACCTGGGGTGCCTGCTTTACTAGCAAAAGATGTTTTCTCGTCTAGGACTGATTATCCATATCAAGCCATGAAGAAGCTGGCGCAGCACATCATCCAGTTACAGTTTAGGGCGATGACTAAATTTAGCAAAAACTGTCACTAAAGAGGACAAGCTGCCAATGAGCTCATCCACCTCTCCCTTCCTTCCAAGTGTCAGACTTAATACTCTACTATCTCAACCGTATCATGCCTAAAAGGGAAAAGCTTGGGTCCAACTGGGAAGGGCTTTTCTTTATCACTTATAAGCGAGGGGATAAGTACTCCATCAGATCCCTTGCTACTGGAGTTACCATTAACTGTGTCCATGGCCAGTTCTTACGCCTTTAGTCACCCCCTAACACTCTTTAAGGGGGTAGTCAGAAATTTGAAATTCTAATATTTTGAGAAGAGAGTTCTGGATGTTTTAATGATAAAACCAGCCAAAAGGCCCTGGACAATTCTCAGTGGAACTCCTCAAATTGGGGTAATACCTTTATTAATACTTCTCAGGCAGATAGCACAAGTATGGGTAGCAGGGTCACTCTGAATTATTGGCAGAATCAAGGGAGCCATTTGGAGGTCCGTCTCCATCTTACAACTAGTTCAGTTCAACTAACACTGCGGAGACCAGCCCTTTTATAGGGTTAGAGTGGTCCTGTAAGGTGAAAAAAATTTTCTCCCAATGATTGGGTTAAATACATTTAATTATTACATCACAGATATACCCTAAATGCAACTGAATTTTTATTGGCCATTTACCTTTTCAATGTGAGGCTTGAGAGTTTTGATAGGGCGAAATTTAATATTTTATAATTCAGATATTCCTAGCTTAATCTGAATTTCTCATGGTTTCCCTTCAAATTTAACTTTATTTGAGGTATGCTGACCATGGGACAGACAATACTGAAATCAAAACAAAAAAACTGCTCGAAAACAAATGGAAAGAAATAAAACTACTAACCAGGCAGGGAGAGGAAACCGCTAACCCACCATGGAAGAGGGTGAAGGGGGGTTGGGGGGTTGGTCCTCAGACATATGCGCCTTGATCATGAGATTTTGATTAAAGTAGCGGATCAAAGTGGAGAGCCAGGGCGTTGGGGAATCTGCATAATGTGGGTGAAAGTTGGTGTAACGCAAGTTTTCCACCTCCTCATTAATATTAGCGCGGTAAAGCGCTTCAACAAATGCCGTGACAAGAATTTCAGCTTCTTTGTGAGCTTCAGGAAGTTGGGCAAAAGGGAGATATTGTGGCAGGTAATTTTAGCTGAAGGGTTGAATTCAGCAAGCGTTGCGACATTCATGACAGCAGCTTCAGCATCATCAAATAACTTTGAGATCTCGCTGCATGTAGATTCAGGGAAGTCAGGGGGGAAGAAGAGGGTGGGCAGGCTTAGCTGTAACTGAGCCACTGATTGGGCTACTTCTTTGCATAGGGTTGGGCACCAGGGAGAGGCCACCGCAGCTAAGGTGAGATGGTGGTCACTTTGGTAGGGGGCTGCATTGGGCAGAGGAGTGAAATGTCTGGGGGGTGGGGTTTCATCAAAGTCAGGAAGGAAAAATTTGGCCTGACCATAATTGTATTGGCCAAGAGGTTGACTGGAATGCTCACTAATGAGAACATTACCTGATTTTTTAACCTCCACCAATAGGTACCATGGATTTTGGTTCACAAGAATAGTGGCTTTAGAAGTTGGGTGGGTGGGAGTGGGCAAATGGGTGGGTGCTTGGGTGTGAAGGGTGGTCCAAGCCTGGCTCTGATTGGCTCGGGGTGGGTTTAGGTAGGATAATGTGGCTGGAGGATTTGGGGGGGCCAATTTCCCATTCTGGCCCATCAAATGAGAGTGGAGGGTGGGAGGGGGCAGCAAAGTGCCCCATACAGAACCTGCGGAGGGGGGCTCTAAAGCCACATCAGCGGAAGTGGCATGTGGGCAAGCTTTTTTTGCATGGTCAAGCCCAAAGCAGAGGGGATAAATCTGCCAACCATTATTGACCTGAGCCCAAAAGAAATGATCCAGTACTGCTGTGACACTAGTGCGGAAGGATCTGGTGGGCTATAGCAGGGTGGTGTGGGATGATGGTGGCAGTTGCATGAGGGGCAGCGAGGCGCTCCACACCAGAGGGTACTGCAAAGATGAGGTTGAGATGAGTGCCATAAGCCATAAGCCCCATGACCAACTGGTCATATAAAACTTGGGGCGGGAGGTGGGATGGGAGATTCGCAAATGACACCACCAGGGTGGTGTCTAAAGGGAAGCGAGTATGGGTAGTGGGAATAGGGGTTTTTTTGTAAATTAAAGAAGTTATCGCCGCCGCTGCAGCATCCTCCTCTGTTTGGAACCTGATATCAAAGTAGCCCTTAAATGGGCAGAAGTTGATAAAGCTAGCCGGTGTGAAGGCCACAGTGGCTAGATTGATAATTACCTTGTCAGCATATGGGAATAAACGCCCATAGTCAACATGGAGGCAAAATTGAATGGCAGAATGAGGGAGGGCTAGTGGATGGGGGCGAGAAGGGTGGATGCGCGCCAGGTGGAGCGCTAAGTCCTGTGGGGATAAACCAGCTGGATGAGGTGGGTGGGCTGTTTGAGCCCATCCAAACGCATTTTCCCGCTGGGTGGAAAACGCTAGGCGGTGGAGCACCGCTGCCCCACACTGGGGTGGCAGGCAGCGGATCTGAGGATATCAAATAGGAAACGGGCGTGACCAGATGGTGGTGGATAAACAAACTTTTTTTAATAAGTTTCTCAAAAGTGAGTTTGAGTGGAAATTTTTTTTTTGAATTTCCCTTCAAACCTTAATACAGTTTAAATACTAATTAGTAAAGTATCAAGATGGTTTGGTTTATTACCCTTGCCACATTTTTAAAAATTGATAAAACTCCAGCTTATAATATTATCCAAGTTTCCAATTTTTTAAATAAAAGTGGTTGAACAATCCCTGCAAAATAATTAAATTTAGAAGTAGAGAGTGTAACTTCTCCTGAAATTATTGTTGAAATCCAGGGCTGTATAGCATAGTGAGCATACCAATCTTATGTATGACAACAATAGCTCTAAGTTATTAGCCTAAGAAGCCATATTAGATGGTGGGGAAGCTTTGAGGAAACTTTTATCCAGCGCCTGCTTTAGCAGGTGGACCATGGCGGATAGCATAGGCCCACCAGCAAAGCTCTTATTCCTTAAAAATGATCATTAAAGCCCCTCAGCCACAGTTGTCATATCATCATCTATCTTATATTTGTCTCATTTTCTTACTTTGCTCGCACCAATATAAAGTATCAGTAATAGGATCTCTAATTATATTATGGTCATCTGGAGTAATTTGAGTGAAACCAGCGTATTATGTGTATTGTGGAAATGCCTTGGCCCTGTTCATTCACGTGTTGGCCTATTTTGGATACTACAACTATAGTTTACCACCCTTTAGTGCTTCTTAGTAACCCATAAAGTTGATGAGAACTCTGATAGAGGAAGCATATCTGAGAGAAATTGCCATCCCTGAAGTGGTCTTTATTCCTAAATAGATAGTTTTAGTCTACTGTTAAGCTGATATAGTGTGCCTCAGAGCCACTGGTAGTATTAAGTACTACAGTGTGCTCCTTTAATTTTATTAGTGAAAACCCTATTTCTAAATTTAAAATTTTTTGGGTAAAATTTATCCAGATTGCTGTCATCATTCAGTATCTATATTTTGTTGTTTTATTGACCTGTGTATCTTAAATATGACGCTAAAGCGCCAATTTTAACATTGAAGAACAATCTTTTTGGCTCCTAGGCCCATCAAATATATAACTTGATTATTTCCGCCCATAAGGCAACTGGTCAAGGGTGATATAAATAAATGATTCAGAAATTATAATCCCATTTATTATTGTATTTTATGACTTAAGATATTTATGCGACTCTTGCATGCTGCCAAAAATTCCTAGCCAAAGCGCCCTGTCAAAAAGCCATTTCCTATCAATTGATTAAACCAATTTTCTTGGAACACCATCATACTAAAGTTGTGGAACATTTGGCCAGTAATTCTGGGCAATCTAGTTTCATATCGTGGCATTTCTGGGAATCTCCCTATGCAAGATGGCAGCATTGTCCCAGGGAGAGTATTAACAGACCAATATTTTGGGACTTGATTTTGAGATGCCCAAATGGTCCCATTAGTTTTAAATTAAGGTTTAATTACATATAGACTTCAAATTTGGGGTATTACTTGAATTTGTAATGGGCAGGTTCGCGCCAATACACCATAAACGAATTGGGTAGTAAGAGGCATGCTACTGACCATACTAGGTACAAGCCTGCAGAGGCTCATCCCTGAATTCGACTGCCATAACTTGTCATTACCACATATTTTTGTACCACTGTTCCCACGACACTGCACAACAGTAGCAGGGTCTGGGACCAGATAAGGGCCAAGAACAACACCAACGCCACACCAAGCTCACTAGTGGAGCTCATGATTTTGATCTGATCTGACTGTTTTACTAAAATAAAATTGATGTTATCTGAGCTAGCTAATATCCTTTATTTCCAAATTCCCCATAGAAGACACAACTGCCCTACAGGGCTGCAACATCTTCTTTAAATAGTGAACTGCAAATATTGAATAAGCTTTCTTCTTAGTTAGACTCTTCTGAGTCCAACCACCACATCACTAGCGTAGATTTGCCATCCAACTGGATCACCATCCACGCCCTGCATAAGCCCATCAACATTCCACGGAGGTGATTCAGATTTGACATGGCGATTTCTCCCAGTTTCAAACTTACTGAGTTTGACGCCCATTGAATCAGGGCCACATTTGGATTGAACTCCACCCAAGCTGAACCAATGTACAGATCAGGTGCCTCCTGATATGTTACAGAATTACTCTGAATTTGGTTAACAATCATTATATTTTTATTCTCAATTGCTTTACCTGATACTGAACCCTTTTTGAATCCACTAATTCATCCAACAAAAACCTTGCCATTTGGAGAACCCTGGAATTCGCCACCTCAATCAAAGAAAACCACATATGCTGAAAATCTTCCCTTTCTGCTGCACCTTTAAAGGAATCTCCTTACCCAGCTCAATACTGATTCTTTACTTAAGTCTAACCCACATGAACTAAATATCTTTTTTTAGAAAAAACTCAATATCCTAAATAGCTATTTCTATGAAGTTATTACTGTAACGATTGGGTTCAACCAAACATTTCATTTCAGCTCAGGTCGGTTTTTTTGAATCCCAGTTAAATTGTTTAAAAAATATTTTTGGTTTGGTCATTTTGGGCGCTGTGTTATGCCTCTCCTGAACCATTGTTTAGGCTTGTATGAGCCTAATCCATGGTTTGGGTGAGTACCCCAAAGGGCAACCCTTAAAGGTCACACCCACCAGTTCCAGAGCTCACTCTGGATTTTTGCCCCTAGCTTTCCCTCCCTGGGGAGCATTGTCAGTTGCTCCCCAGACAAGCTCTATCTAGTACCCTTTTTATTTGAGAATAAAACTAAAAGTTGTTTTTGGGGTTTGCTCCATCTCACTTACCTGTTTGTCTTTTTTGGGTTTTGGCATTGAGGAGTTTTTTCAGTGGTTGGATTGGACCAACCATAATTCCCCTTCGCAGCCAACTCAATATTGGCATAATTTGGCACTGGCGTTGCTAAATCCAATTATATGGCAGTTGGAAACTGGGACATTTCTGACTGTTACATAATTCTGGAGTCAATGTTTGCTACACGCCACCAATCCCCAGTTCAGCCAACCTCAATGGTCACTTGGTCCAAATTTTTGAGGAAACAGCACTGGTGGGATCCAGTGACTGATGGCAACCCTGGACCCAAAGTGATCATCAGCTGAAAATCCTGGTGGGGTCTCCCATTAACCTGGGATTCAGTTGACACTGAGGGAACCTGTCCCAGCAGGGCTCTCTCATCAACAGATGGTCAACCTGGAAAGGGGACAGCTGTCCAGCTGCGCTGGACCAAGCGCCCATCTTGAACTTCTGTTGGAGAAAGCGCCTCTCTGGTTGGTATGGGAAGACCTTCGCCAACAGGAGAATGGGAGGGGGGCACAACACAGCCAAGTGCTGGGTGTGCTTCCTTATGTCAGGTGGGCTTTTCTGGCAGCCCAGTCTTAATTCTCCTTCACCATTTGTCTTCCCCCCAAGAGGCCAGAAATCTCTCTGGGCTAATTTTTTTGGGGCTTGAGGTAAATCACCACAGGAAGTCCTCATGGTGGCAGCCTCCCACTGTGGGGCCCCTCTTATGGGAGGGGCCCTTCCCTAGCAGGGGGTAATGTAACAATCAGTTTTGACTGATCTTTGCATTTTGGTTCAGGTTCAGATTTTCCAGATCATGAGCCAAATCATTCTATATTTTTTATTTTGGTCAAGTTTTGGCGCTGGTTTGTTCCTCACCCAAAATATTGTTTAGGCGCATACAAGCTTAATCCATGGTTTGGGTGAGGCCCCTGAAAGGCAACCCTAAAAGTTGCGCCTACCAGTTCTGGAGCTCACTCTGTATTTTTGTCCTTAGATTTTCCTCCCTGGGGAGCATCGTTGGTTGCTCCTCAGACAATCTCTGGTCAGCGTCATTTTTATTTATATAAAAATAAAGGTTATTTTTGGGTTTTACATAGCCTCATTTGCCTGTTTGTCTTTTTGGCATCAAGGAGTTTTCAAGTGGTTGGGTCCGACTAAACACAATTCTGTTTTGCAGCCAACTTGATGTTGGCATGATTTGGTGCTGGTGGTTCACTAAATCCAAATATTGGGCAGTCGGAAACTGGGACATTACCAATTGTTACAATTACCAGAAGATCAAGAAGCTCAAATGAACTTACAGGTGAGACAAAATGTTTAGTTCACTTTGGAATAAAAATCATTCTTTGCAAATTCCCAGTAATCATGAATCTCTTTTATTTTCAACAATACTATAATAAGTACTGATCTATTTTAAAAAGATTTTTCAGCAAAATTCATTAGTTATCTTATCTTTATTTATGTAATCATTTTATTCTAATGGACAAAGTCTCATCCAACGCCACAAACTTCAGAGCCCTGACATCAGATTCTCGCGCTGCCAGTAATTTCCCCCTGGTTTCCTGAAGAATGGGGCTTTCTGCCAGGCTGCTTATAAGTTGCACCAAGAGGACGTTTCCTCACTCAGTGATGAAGAGAATCATACTAATGTCAGCACTCCAGACCCTGGGCTTTTGGCATACTTACTTTGGAATGTCCAAGACACAATATCCGTGGGAAGTAATTTCACCAAAATTTATTCAAGTGTGGTCTATAAGACTATTACTTTGTGCAACTCAAGAAGCCAAGTAAATAAATCCTATACTTGAATTATTATATATGCCTGAAGAATTTGAAAGAGATGTAATTGAGCAACAAGGCCAACATCGCAAATATAAAGAAACTTGAAAGGGCTATAATCTACTATGAGATGGTAATGCAAGGTAGCAGGAAACCTTAGAACCAAGCCTGAAAGGGGTTATGGGAAGATATCACACATATGAATGACTACTGCATTTTAGGGTTTTTTACTTACTAGAAAACTCTCTATAAAAACTTCTTTAAATTGGTCCAGTGTAAAAAGAAGTTGTTTGAGTTTAGCCCTGCCCCAAGTCCAAAGGAAAAGATCAACCCAATTGGAATGCTTACAATTAAATACTAATTATAATAATTATTTAGATAACCATATACAAAGTCCATAGTACAATATTGTTTACCACTTCGCTGTTTCAGAGCAGATAAGTGGAATCAAAGTTCTTTGGCTGTTCTAACCCAAAAGTGCCAAATAATAAATCAAAATCAGCCAATGAGCATCAATTGAAACATTGAACCAATCAAATTGGGACAAGTCAAGAACTAGCTTCTGAATTTGACAATAACATTAACCCTTGAGAGCACAATGGATGCCTTGAGAACAATCAGTGTATACCAATGCCCAAAGCGCTGGAAAAATTGCCAGGGACCTACCTATGCTCAAGTAGTGAAAAGCTCAATAACTTCTCAATGGCAATATAACACTTGTAGATATTAAACGCTCCCTTCCATAGATTGGGCCAGATATTGGCAAAAGGAATTGTTAAGCTTACCTGTTCAGCACTCAGCTTGGGATAGCGCTAGTCACAAAAAACCAGGGCCTTCTCAAAATTTGATTGACCCAAATGATGAAACTATAAATAACGCCAGTCCTAACAAAACATGGCCTACAAATATTTTTGAGTGGCTAGTGATCCTAGTCTGAGGACTAAACTGTTAATATAGGAAGCTGAAACTTACATTGGAAAGACAAACTGTTGTCCCAACTAGCAAGGCACCGCCCATTTAAAATTCACCTTAAGCCGTGATTTGTCCATAAAGTTGGGAACAAGGTTGTCAGCTCAAATGAGATATGCCCCAAGGATTTCAAGTTAGTTTTCGCCATCAACATTAAAAAAAGCGTACCAAGGTTGAGGCTGGGACCAAGTATTACTCCCCTTGGACAAGGCTCAAGGGGGCTCTGTTGGGATTTTCCTATGCAAGGTGGAAGCCTTGTCCTGGGAGAATACCAACTGATCAATATTTGGGACTCGATTTTCAAGTTTCTCAGATGGGCCCATTAGTTTTAGTTGAGGTTCAAATCTGTTTAGACTTAGAATCCGGCTGTTACAGAATTACTCTGAATTTGGTTAACAATCATTATATTTTTATTCTCCCTTGCTTTACCTAATATTGAACCCTCTTTGAATCCACTAATTCATCCAACAAAGATCTTGCCATTCATGGATCCTGATTCCACCGCCTCAAACAAAGAAACCCATATACGCTAAAAATATTCTCTTTCTGCTGCATCTTTCAAGGAATCTCCTTACCCAACTCAATCCCAATTCTCTACCAAAGTCTACCCCACATGAACCCAATATCATAATCAGCTATTGGTATGAATATACTATTAGGAGATCATGAAGCTCAGCTGAGCTTACAGGTGGAACGAGATGGTTAAATTACTTAGGAATCAAGAATCACCTTTTACAAATTCCCAGTAATCTCAAATCTCATTTTGTTTTCAACATTAATATAATTATTACTGATTTTAATTATCTATAGTACTTTTAGCGGAATTCATTAGTTATCTCATCATTATTTAAGCACTTATCTTATTCTAATGGACAAAATCTCATCCAATGCCGCAAACTAGAAAGCCTTACCCTCAGATTCTCTCCTGACAGTGATTTCCCCATGGCCACCTGACAGTCATTGATTAACTCACCAAGTGGGTGGAGGCCAAAGAAGTCAGAGATTTAGGGGCCATGACTATGGCTAAATTATCTTGAAAAATATTCTTTATCAACATGGATGACCCCAGTTTCAGTTAGCAGTCATAGAAATTAATTTCATGTCCCAAATGATCGTTAAGCTTTATGGTTTGATGGGTATAAGAGTGATAATGTATACTCAATATCACCTTGAGACCAAACGCACTGACAAACAAGTAAAGGGTACTCTTGTTAGATATTAAGTTAGTTACAGCAAAGCGTCCAGATGGAATCTTACTTGCATTATGTCATTTTTTGTACAACATTGTGTATCACTTGGCCATGGGGCACTCCCTGTTTGCTTTACTTTATAATAAGTATCTAGCGCTACCCCACTTTGAAACATACGTTATTGAAGAAAGAATGAGTTCCATCAGATGCCTTGAGAAGCTCGCTTTGCCTTAATTCATCTATATAAATTTCTGCCTACTCTAACGCGCTGGCTCAGAAAGTCAGGGCTAGAACGCATGTTAATGAAGATTGCTGGACATTACCTATCTTTAACATAGGGAAATTGATATAGTAATTTGTGATCATGTCTTTAGAAGGACAAGAAAACTAGAGCACATATGTCAAGGGCCTTTTGAGATCAAGAAGTCATCTACAGATGCTACACTATAAACGATCCTGTTAAAGATCACCTTATTAACCAAGTGCATTCTAAATTTCTAAAGTCATATCAGCAACGTTCTGTGCCAACAGCTACGATTTTCCAATGATCTTATTTGCTTCCACTCAAGTTTGTACCATGGTAGTCAAGTGGGGGAAAATGTTGTAATTGGTTTGACAGATCTTCTGTAATTTTTATTTATTTACTTAATCTTATGGTTTTAATATTATTAAGATACAAGGTTCAATTGATCATTATGATTATCTTGACCCACGACCTTCAACTTTATAGGCATTGGCCAAAGTTGTATTAATTAATTTTGGCAAAGCCATTGGAGCTCTTGTTCACTAGGAATTATTATGGCGGATCATTTCCTTAATCCCCACAGGTGCAACCTTGCTTCCTTGATCTACTAATCACCAGAGCCTGTGGCCTCAGTTATCATATTGGCTGTTATATATTTTATCCAAATACTCTTTTGCCCTGCGCCAGCATAAAAACGCTTGGTAGTAGGGTCCCTAATTTATTAGTGGCTGTGGGAAACCAGCTGATTTTTGCTCGATGGTGAATCATGCCAGCTGGTTTCCACAAATGTTAATAAATTTAATTTAAAAAAAAAACTCAAATGGTAAATTGATTTTTTATGTATTTTATTATGAGCATTATAAGGGGAAAAACAATACTCCTCGTCCTCTGACTATCTAGTATTTAAAGTAATTTTGAAGGCTGAGGGGGAATTTGGGAATAATTTTGGAATAGCCTGCATGAGTCCAAATTAGGAAATATGCAGGAATAGCATATAAAACTTGGGTGCTTGCATCAGGGCAGTGGAGCAAAGGAAGAGGAATTCTGATTGGCCCAAATTACCCATGAGATAACGTTTTTATGACTTGAGCCAATCACCACCCAAGAAATTTCTTGCACCTTGGGGGACCCCCACCAAGCCTATAAAGGGGGGGTTCCCCGCGCAGGTGCATTGAAGGACTTTGTTGGGGTCGGGGGAGTGCCTTCCAATGAATTCCCCAAAGTCTATGATGAGGTCAGATTAATTTTACAAGCCAATTTTATTAGTGCCCATACAGGTTTTGAACTGGTATTTCCCCAATTAATAGGGTTCCACCGAGAATTAGCCAGGGACTTTTGGCCAATTTCCTCAATTTTTTATATTTAATTTTAATAAATGAGCTCTTAATGACATCAGAATATTGCAAATGGCTGACATTTCCTTTTTCAGCAGAACTTGACCTACAGAATTCTTATCTTTAGTCTGCAAAGGTAAATGTCTGACAGTGGCCATCCACTAGAATATGAATTGAAATCAGCGTATTGTTACTTTTATGGAAATGCCTCAAGCCCTAAGCATTTGCTTTCCTGGCCTACTTAGAATATTACGCCTCTAATTCCCAGTGTTAAATGTTGTTTGGTATTCAGAAATTGCACCAATAAGAGCTTTGGAAATTAGAAGAGCATATCTGAGGAGGATTGACATTTGTAGGGGAACTTTTTCCTAAGTAGACTGCAGTCAGCCTAAAATTAATATTGCTTGAGTGATCCCATAAGCTACTGGCAGTATACAATACTACAGTGTGCACTTTTATTATAATATAAAAACCCTATTGCTGCCATGCTGCAATTCGTAATTATGAATGGAGAATATCATTTGGAAGGGCCGTGCGCCTTTGCAATGATCTGCCCATTCCATCATGACACCCATCTTGCAATTCCCCCTCACACGGTAATCAGATCAACCCCTGATCACCCATTCTGGACACACGTCAAGAACAGCTACGCCATTTGCCCCTTACGCTTTGAGCTTAATCAACCAAAGTGCAAGTGCCCTACAGCTTCTGCCTCAGCCACTTCTGCCGCTCCCCACTCCAGCATCAGCTCCGCTGCTGCCACACCCAAATTTTTTGTATGGGGCTCGATTCTCCCACCCCCAACCTTGGCAAATTCTGTCATGGCTTACAAAGCCGCAGCCAATAAAAATTTGAGAAAACATCAAAATTTGGTTGATTTACCCAAACTGAGCTGATGGTTGGAAAATTTTCATCTGAGCTGCTGTGGTTGATAGTTTACAGCCAATCAGATGTGGCCAACTTGCCAGCTCCAATGGCTGGGCCAGCGTTAGCTGGGTTAAATCCTTTTCAATGTCTCAATTGAATTGACAAAAATGACCAGTTGTTTAACGTTAAATTGGATTGCATTGGAAAAGTTTTTCTTGATCTTCTCAAATTGCGCTCCCACCATTTATATCCTAAAAATGGCTATTCCATTTATAAAAATATAAATCAAAAGGCAGTCAAAGCCGCTGCAGCTCCTGCCAACACCCTACTCCACCAGCAACTCCATGGGGCAATTGAACCCCTGGTTGAGGGTATTCCTATCCCCATTTCCCTCATGATTTTTGAGGAAGATGCAAATTATGAAATTGAGGAGCTCGCTTTTGGTGCGAGCTGGGCTTGCATCAACGTGGCAAAAAATTCTTTTTTAACCCTGCTTATCCTGAAACCCACCGGTATCAAGTCTTTCACTTGTGTGCTGATTCTAATCACTTTACTGAGCATCAACTTGCTCAATACGTTGAGGTGATGGACACCGCTGGCTTATAAACATGGAGAACCCACAACTATAACTCCTTATGCCCCATGTCGCTGATGCTCCAACCCCACTGCTGTCTGCCATGGTCTGCCAGCTAAAGCGGGCGCCGTACAAAAGTTTCTTCAAAGCTTCCTCCCTTTCTGATATGGCTTCCTAGGCTGTTAGCTGAGGTGCCAGATTATGAATTTTTTTATTTCTAATAAATCTCGTGTTTGGCCCATTTGCAAATAAAGATTCATGGCGACTCTTCCTTTTGGGTTAGGCACCACTAGTGCTAAAAAATAATTCCCTATTAATGATAATGATGATTTCCTTTATTCTGTTTTCAACCAGGAATCTTTTTGAATCAGTATCTGGTCTTTTTGAGTGCTGATACCTGTGCACCTAGAATATGACGCCTCTGCGCAATTTCAACATACTTACTGGTAATATTGGTCAGCAGAAGCTTCCAAGGTCTCGTCTTTCTTAGACTGAATACCCATGAGCTCCTTTTGTAGTTAGCCCTTCATTTTTAGGCTTCTGATATCTTTCATGATCACATTCTTTGCATCTTTATAAATCCATTTATCCCCACTTTTGGTGGGGAGCACCAAGCTTTGACAAATGATGTCTAAAAAATAAATGTTCACCGCCTTCTGATGTTTGACTTATGCCAGAATTTGTGGCCACTTAGGTTCTTGCATGGTGCCAGCTCAGAATCCCAATAATAAGGCAGGTGCGGTATTCTTAGTACGTCACCCTGCCCAAGAGGAAGGAGGCCAAAGTTCCCCCTGAGTTTACCAGCCTCAACCCTTGTTGGAGGAGAATTTATTAATCTATTAAAAAAGTTATAAATGTAAATGATATTATATTAGTTATATAAGTTAAAACATAAGGTTTATTAGGGATGAGCCTCACAATAAATAAAGTGATAGGGCTACTAGGGGGAAGAGAATTCAGAAAAGGCCCAGGTAAAATACTAAGTGATGGCAATTCAATGACTAGCATAACAAAACTCTCAGCACTGATTGCTGAACATAATAAAGATTTGAGACTTATTATTAATATAATTGCTATTTTAAATCAATGATTTATTATCCTCAGCTTGATTCTTCAGTAATCATAAGACTTGAATCATCAACATATTTGATCCCCAATAGTTTTGGGAGTGTTAAACCACTTAAAATAATAAAGGTTATTGGGGATGATCCCCAACACTTCAGATTAGCTCAACCCAAGTTAATGGGGAGCATAATATGACATTTGCTAATAATTTAATATTGGCAAGTCATGACCCCAAGTAATAGGCTTCACCCTAAAAGGGCGATGCCCAACAGAACCCACTTCAAGCTTCAGCTGGGGTCAAGAGCCAGGGTAGGGGTCATCAGATCGCTTTAGATTAGTTTGGCAGGGGCGAGAGAGGCAACTAAGATTTGGTTCCCATAAGGTTTTTATAGAAACTATGGAAGGTCCAAATGTAAAGAGGTTGGTAGGGGTCAAAGGTTGATGTTGCAGAGACAACTTTAAGATCTGAGAAGAGGTGACTTTGGCATAAGGCGCCAGCAAGAATATAAGCGATGGGAACCCCTGAACGCTTTGTCTTATTTTACAGATCATCAGCATCAATTTTTAGTAAAAACATGATCAGAGGAAAGCAACTAAATGCTTAGCCTCTACAAGATCATTGACAGTGAGTGCTGGTAAAAGCATTGGCGACAGGCAACTGAATGCCTGGCCTATTGATTATAATCAGCACAGATGGCTGGCAAGAAGATAGGTATCAGGGCAACTGAATGCTGGGCTTAATTTGAGATCATCAGTTTTGATGGCGGTATTTTTAGAAGGATCATTGTAAAGTGGCTCGACAAAGTGTTAGGGTAATCCTTGGAATTGAGTCACACTTAACTCTTGTATCTGCTCATCTCAACTTAATGAAAATCTCAGTTAAAATATTTTTTCGAATTTTTTACAGCATTAAATCACTGGGAATCAGAAACTTATGTGGCAGAATCATCTTTACTCACTCTTAAAATGGAAATCTCAGCATTCTGTCAGCAATTTGATTGCCCTCATAGTAATTCACCAGTAAACACCTAAATGCTTAGTAAGTGGAATATTCTTGCATTTAGTCTTCAGTAATACCAAAAACCCTTGGCGTCAGATTATAGATCCGCTTAAAATATAAATTTTATTACAATTAAATATTTGACATCCTCAGCTTCAGTTTCCAGTGTCAAAGCACATTAGATTTATCTTAGAGTATCCCTGACACTTCAAACTAGCTCAAACCAAGTTATTGGGGAGCACAATTTAAATTTTTCTAATGTAGACCAGTTAGTTGCTCTATCTTCATCATTGCTTGTCCAGCAAGAACCTAAGCATCGTCCACATGGTTTTTTGCCAGTAGTATCTATAGCTCTACAGTTCCCAGCGAGGTGGTGCGTGGTGCACCACCACAAATCCAGGAAACTCATCATCAGTATTATGGTAAAAAAGGCACCGCAAAGGGCGCCAGAGCCAAAGTAACCCTGTGCAAGGGTGTATAACGTAGTTATAATAATTTGAAACAGATAATAGGAACGCTTGGGTGGGCCCATGGGGGAGTTTATAACCAAGCGGAGATCAGTGCTGGATGGTTTGGGTGTCTCAGTTTGGAGGAAACCAAGGGGGCCCAACGGTGCACTTGATCTTGTAAGTACTTTAGTTAAAATAGGACGAATGACGTTGTTAAAAACCTCCACAAGGAGGTCTGCGCACAGGTTTGCACTAGTAACCATAAATTTTAAAAGTGTAAACAAAGGGGGATTTTTTACCTAAAGGGAGACGACCAAAAAGGAAGATTTGTCTCAAAAAATAAAGCAAACAACTTTGGGGGAATCATCAATCAGTGGAAGTAGTGCTAAACCAAGATGCACTAGTAAGCGCACACTTCCATCAGGCAAGGTACTATAGCTAGTAAACAACTGAGCTTGGGTTATTGAATGAAGGCAAGGCCGACCCAAGTTGTAAATTTCAAAAATTGAATGGGTTTTGAAACCCCATTTTCCTATCAACTGAACAGAACCGTTGTCATTTAGAAGGTAAGTCGTCTGTTTAACGCCTGTGCTGTAATAAATGGCTGGGCATCTTGTACTTCCCCTGAACAGACCTGAGCATATCTGGCCTGAAGCCAGCGTTGGTCCAAGGTGTGCCTTAAGTCAGAGAGGTCCTGTAACTTGACCTTATTTGACTCTTGAAGCTCATCCTTGTCATGGCAGTTGGTCCCCTCAATAAAATCATGTGAACATGGCAGTTGTTTTAAGGCTTGGTAAATCAAACCACCAATTATTTTGGTCTATTTTAAACCTCAGAGGTTGTCCCGAGCATCGAATGGCATGAGGACTGGTGGCAGTCATAGGAAGGTGCAGTTGGGAGTTGGACGCTTTTTGGGTGGTTCTTATTTACCCCCTTCAGAATTGGTAGGGGGTGATGCAGGCTCAGGGTGACCTGCAATGGTTGATGCATAAACGGAGCAAATTAATGCCCATTATATTGTTTTAAAAGATCTTTACCAGCAGATGCCAGCATTGGTGGTGTCATTGTAAAGATTATTGCATCAGGTGCCAGCATCAGGCTTATCCCTGGAGAGGTTCTTGGCATTATTAGCCAGCATTGAGGGCAGGCCCCGGAAAGGTCATTGGCATTGATGGCTGCCATTGGGTATTTGCCCCAAGAAAAGCGCGCTGAGGGGCTTAGTGAGTAAGCGGGGGTCAGATTGATCAACTGATAGTTAAAAACTTAACCTTCATTAGTTTCATCAGTTTACTTGATAAACTTAAACTAGTATCTGGGGTATTTGGCGGTTCTGAAAAGATGTGGCCTGACAGTTCTACAGCTTCTTGGGAGCTCATCCCAGCGCAAGCAATAGAAATCCTTTCTCCAGGTAAAGATGGAAACTTAGGGGTATACAAAGGCCCTCTGTAGTGAGAACCAGTGCAGGATTTCTGTCAGCTTGGGTTGCTCTCATAGTGCCATCCCAGAATCTTTACAATAGGGCATACGCGGCATGCTTAGTACATCACCCTTTCCAAGAGAAAGGGGGCCAAAGTTCCCCCTATGTTTACCAGCCTCAACCCCCATTGGAGAAGGATTTATTTATTATATTAGATTAGTTATAGTAGTGTACTTGATATTATATTAGTTATTTTTTAGCACTAGTGGTGCTCAACCCTGCAGGGGGAGCCGCCACGCATCTTTATATGCAAATAAGCTAAAAAAAGGGATTATCATAAAAAAATTCCCAATATGGCACCTCAGCTATCAGTCTAGGAAGCCATATCAGATGGTAAGGGAAGCTTTACGGAAACTTTTGTCAGGCGCCCTCTTTAGCTGGCAGACCATGGCAGACAGCATTGGGGTGGGAGCATCAGCGACTTGTGGCATAAGGAGGTATAGTTGTAAATTTTCTTTATTTATGAGGCCAGCGGTGTCCATCGCCTCAATGAATTGAGCAAGTTGATGTGCAGCAAAAGTGATGAGAGCAGGCACACAAGTAAATTACTTAATGCGCTGTCAGTTTTGAAGATAGTTTGGATTGAACATCAAAGTTTTTCCTGCATCAATGCAAGCATGGCTTGCATCAAATGCGAGCTCTTTGATTTCATATTTGACATCTATAACAAACTCATGAGGAAATTTGGGATGGAAATACCCTCAAAAAAGGGTTCTAACGCCTCATGGAGTTGCTGGCAGAAGAGGGTGTTGTAAGGGGCAGTGCGGCATCAACTGCTAAATTGTTTATATTTTATAAAGGGGAAAACTGCTTTGAGGCGAAAATGGTGGTGATGTGAATTGGGAGGCTCAACATAAAATTCCTCCAGCGCAAAATTAGGCTTTACATTATATGGTCAGTCTTTGTCATCAATCCATTCAAGAGACTCAAGTGGATTGAATTCAGCCAGTGCTGTGCCAGACACAGGAATTGGAGCGGTGGCAGAGCTGATTGGCCATGTACTTTTAACCTTGGCAACTCAGCTAAAACTAGTTCAGCTATTGACTCACAATTCTACAAATTGACCAATTTATTTGAATTGTTGGATTTTTGATTGGCTGCCGCCTTGAAAGCAGTGTCAGAATTTTCTGAGGTTGGGGGTGGGAGGATTGAACCCCACTCAAAACTTTGGGTGTGGTGGCAGCTGGGGCAACATTAAAGGGAAGAGCAGTGGAAGTGGCAGAGGTGAAAACTGTGGTGCACTTGTGCTTCAAATGATCCAATTTTAAGCACAAGGGGTAAATTGCGTGGCTATTCTTGACCTTCTCCCAGAAGGGGTGATCAGTGGATGATCTGATCGACATGCAAGGGGGAATTGCGAGATGGGTATACTGATGGAAAAGGGAAGATTTTAACAAAGGCTCAAGGCCCTGCCAAATGATCCACTCCTTTGGGAACCATGAACTGTATCATGTGGTCTGTGCTGTAAATAGCCAAACCCTCCGTGAGTTCGTGGCAGAGGCGTTTGGGGGAGAGATGGGATGGCAACCTGGCGAACTGGACCACTAAAGTGGCCTTATCCAGGAGCCAGTGAAACTGATGTGAATTAGTTTTAATAACTAATGGCAGCTTGGCTGCTGCCATTGAATCAGCTTCAGAGTGAAAGCTGAGGTCAAAATATCCCTTAAAGGGTGGAAATCAATAAAGCCAGCAGGTTTGAAAACTGCCATGGCCATCTCAATGATGGCTGCTCTCACGTATAAGATGAGATTCTCATAATGACCCAGATTCCAAAATACAAATTACTCTGGGGGAGCAACAATGAGCTCCAGAGCACTACCTAGGAGGTTGCAAGATGGTAGTCCATGTCCTGAGGGGGACATAACGACCAGTAGCATTAGAGGGGCTAGCAGAGCCAGTCTGGGCACACTTCAGCAGCGGCCAAAAAATGTCAGAAGGCGGCGCACCACCACCCTCACGCTGGGGCAGCAAGCGTCAATTGCATCAATATTGGTAAGCTTTGGCATGATTGAGCGGCTATTTTGTGAATTTTTTATTTCAAACTGGGCTTCAATTTTGGATATTGAAATAAAAGAAAGATTCTTTATATTATATTAGTTTTAATAGTTAGGGCATAAGGTGTATTAATGGAGAGCCTTGCAATACTTAAAGTGCTAAGGTCACTTTGGGGGCAAGAAAAACAAGAAAGGCTTTAGGGAAAATACTAAGCGATGACAATTCAATGCCTAGCTTAACAAAAGTCTAGGTTCTTATTGCTGATACTTGATAACCATTTGATACTTTAATTAATAGTAAACTAATGATTGATATTAAGTCCATTATTGATTATCCTTAACTTGAGTCTCCAGTAATCATAAGACTCAAATCATTATTGGGTTCAATCACTGATGGTTTTGGGAGTGTTAAACCACTCAAAATAATAATAAAGTTATTGGGGATTATCCCTGACACTTTAGATTAGCTCAACCCAAGTTAATGGGGAGCATATTACAGTATTTTCCAATACTATAATATTGGCAAGTTGCACCCCCAAGTAAGAGGCTTCAAAAAAAAGGCGATGCCTGACACTGTACCTGAAAATTTCCATTTTGAATAGAAAAAAGGCCAGGGCGTTGTCCTTGGGAAAAGTAGGTAATTTTAGTATTCCAAACTCTGTGGTCACTACTGCAATGGGAGGTGCTTGACCAGTTATTTTATTAGATTTTATATATTAAATTTTATTTGATATACGCCGACCAGGGGATGGACATTACTAATACTAATTGAGAAAAATAACTGAACAAAAGAATTGAATGGATTAAAATTTAAAACCAACCAAAAAAACCAAAACCAAAATAAAACTCCAACCAGGCGGGGAGAAGAATACCGCTAACCCACCACAGCGCAGGGTGAGGGGGTTGAGCAGTGCTTCTACAGACATATTAAGCTGGTCATCCTCATTGAAGTTGTAGAAGTGGACAAAAGCGGAGAGCCAAGGTGTTAGGGAATCAGCATGGTGGGGGTTTAGGTGGACAAAGAGTTGGCTATCCTCCATAAGATCAGCTTGGTAGACAGCTTCAACCAATTCTGCTATGTGGTGTTCAGCTTGAATGTGGGCTTTGAGAAGTTGGGAAAAATTGGTGAGACTTCATTCGGTGATTTTTCTGATGGGTCAAAATCTGCTTATTGTACCAAATGAATTACCGCATTAGTAGTGAAGTGGCCAATTTTGTGATTTCCTCCCATGCTGTTTTGGGGAAATAAGGGGGGAACTCAACTATGCTCAGCCCATGGTGGAATTTAGAAATGGATTTAGGCTACCGCGTTGTGTAGTATTGGGAAATGGAGTAAGGCAACCGCTGTTAAGGCGAGCTGGTGGTCACTATGGTAGGGGATGGCATTGGGTTTAGGAGTGAATCGCTTAGGAATTAAAAATTTGTCAAAATTAGAATTGTAAAATTAGGCCCAAACACAATCAAGCCAAGAGGTTTACTGGAGTCCTCATTGGTGACAATGTACCTGATTCTTTAACCTTAGACAATAATTCCCGTTAATTTTGGTTTACAGGAATAGTGGATGGAGATTTTGGGTGGGCAGAAGTTGAATGGGCTGCTTGGGTTAAATTGTGGTCCACGCCTGTTTATGATTGGTGTGGGTGAAATTGAGTGGGATAGTGTGGGTTTGGTGGAGGCTGATTTCATCACTCTGGCCCATTGTTAGAGAATGTTGAGCGGGAGGGGGCAACAAAATGCCCCATTCAGAATCTGCCAAATATGGTGCAGAGGCCACGCCAGAGGAAGTGGCTTGGGGCAGGATTTCTTAGAATGATCAAGTCTGAAACTGAGGGGACAAATTTGGCAGCCATTATCCACTCAAGCACTAAGAAATGCTCAGGCGCTGCAGCAATACAAGCATGGGGGATCTGTTTGGCTATGGCAGGGTAGTGTGGGATTATGGTGGCAGTGGCACGAGGTGCAGCAAGGCGATCTGCTCCAGAAGGAACGGCGAAGACAAGGTTGGGCTGTGTTCCATAAGCCAGAAGTCCCGCCATCAACTGATCATATAATAACTGGGGGTGGTAAGTGAGATAGGGGTGCAAATGACACCACCAGTGTGGTGTCTGAAGGAAGGCGAGTTCAGATGGTAGGGGTAGGAGTGTTTTTGTAAATTGTGGGAGTAAAAGCCTCTGCTGCAGAATCCTCCTCCATTTGGAAGCCAACATTTAAATAGCCCTTTTTTAGGCGGAAATTTTAAAGCCAGCTGGTGCAAAATGCAGCCGTGGCTACTTTGATAATTGCCTTGTCAGCATATAGGAACAAACGCCTGAGGTCGAATATTAAGCAAAATTGGATGTTGGAACGAGGAAGGGCAAGAGGATGGTTGCGAGAAGGGTGGATGTATGCCAGGTGGAGCGCAAAGTCCAATGGGTGAGCAAAATGGCCTGCAGAAGATGGTAGGCTATTTGACTTATGCAAACGTGTTTGACCGCAGGGTGGAAAATGCTATGCAATGGAGCACTGCTACCCCACATTGGAGCAGGGGCGGTGGATCTGCGGACATTTTTTGGAAATAGGCGTGGCCAGACAGCAGTGGAAAATTAAACGCTTTTTTCTTGATAAAATTCTCTCAAAGTAAGATCAAATGGAAAGAAAAATTTTGACCAGTTGACTTATTGACTGCTGGGGTATTCTTAGGAGTCTTCACCAAAAGTGGTGCAAAAGCCTCAAGCATATTTTTTAATGGATTAGGGGGCAACTGATCCATACATTGCTTTGGTTTGGTTATCGTTTGATCTTAATGTGGTTCTAATTCAAAGAGCCTCAAACTTGGGGAAGTTGGAACTGGGAAAATTTGACATCCTGAACTCAAAATGCATCTGTGGAATGACGTTGGGCTTATGATTGGCATGGATGATTATCTGGTGGGATGCATAATCTTTGCAAGCGATGTGCTGGATAGTACTTGAGAGAGCTTAGCTAGGAGGATCTTATTCCATACGTGTAAAGCGCTATTTGGGGGAGAATGTAGTGGCTCTGAAGGGCTGTTGCTTTTTCTATGAAAAACGGAAAAATAAAATAAAGAAACATTTTCTTGCTAAAATAAGAAAGTATTATTTTTAACAAAATTAATAAGAAAATCGTTTTGGAATCATGAGCTCAACCAGTGAGCTTGGTGTGGCATTGGCGTTGTTCTCAGCCCTTTCCCGGTCCCAGACCCTGCTGTTGATGTGCAGCGTCATGGGAACAGTGATGTGGGAATATGTGGCAATGTTGAGGCATGGCAGTTGGGTTTGAGAAAGGCTTCTGCAGGCCTGTCCCTAGTATGGTCAGTAACATGGCTCTTACTGCCCAATTTGTCTGTTGCATATTGGCATGAACCCTCCAGTTACATTTGATTTAATTCAAATACTTTTTTGTCGGCTTTGTGGGGGCCTCAAGAAGAGGTGGTGGCACCAGGAGGTGAGGAATGGTATTGCCATGTGTTGACGGTGGTGATGGTGAGTTTCTCACTAACATTTGTAATAAGAGAGGTGGTTTGAGTGTGTGGATCAAGTCCTGCAAAGATGGAGAAGTGCCAGAGAGGATATACATCTCCAAAAGGTCGAGTTGCTTTGCCTATGAGAGTTTTGGAGAATATCCACCAAGTGGTGTCATGGATTTGCTTTCAAGCACAGTTGGTTTAAGCAATGGGAGGGGAGACCCCTTTCTCGCTGCAGATTGCGCAAATTGTGGAAGCACTACCCTCAGATTTGGCTGGGTGGGTGCAAGAGTTGATTGAGGAGTAAGGTCGCCTCCCAGGATCTATGGATGAGTGTGTCAATTGAGTTGACCAGGCTACCTGTCCAGATGAGGCGCTGTCAGATCTTCTGACAGTGTGTCAGTGGTGAGGATCAGTTGAAGAATATGGGTCAATTTTCTGACCTGGTGAAAGCAGCACAAGTCTTGGATTTGCAATCATTACGAATGTTTTGACAGGGTTTGCAAGCAGATATGTTAGCTCCCATGGCGGCTACTAAAGTTAATAGTATATTGGTAGAAGAAATTGCGGTGACGATGCAGGTGGAGAAACGATTGGCCTTGGTGTGTGTTGGGATTTGACCTGCTTCCAATCAAATTTAGTTCGAATTTCCCTACTTCTGATAACTCTCCAAATTTTCCTCTAATGGAGCCTTTATTTCCGCCCCTTAATCAATTTGTTAAAAAGAAGCCTGCTGTTAACTCCCCACCTGATAAACATAAGGATGCCAAAGATCTTGCTGGCGGAGGACGCTGCTATCCTGAAAGGATTAAGAGTAAAACCTCGCCTATAAACATCCGCGCCTTTTCTTAAATAAAGTTACGTTTTTATCTCCAATTTGTTTTTAGTTTTATTTATCTGAGGAGCCTCTGTACAGCAAGCTCCTCTCCGTCTGTCAACTTCCCCATTTAATACAATAGGTCCCTCATCACCTATTCTCCAGCTTATATCAAGTTACCAGCCCCTACAATTAGGATTCCCAGCTCTCCCCGCTGTCTGCTTGCTGCGGGACCTTTTAACCCATCCATTTTGGTACGCTTTGGAGGAACTATTGCCCTCAGCTACCCAATCCTGACAAAATAATTGGTGCTCCATGCCATGTACTCTCCCGAGCTACCTGGTGAATAAATATATTAACAATGTATTATTCTCGCCAATACTCTACTTGACCACTTACCAAAATATCTAGCATCACTCAATGGGTAACTTCCAATGGAAATTGCTACCATGAGAACAATGAACCCATTTTTATACAATTCTGTACTATGCCTGATATTTCTATTCCAGCCCTAGAACCTCAAGACTATCGTTTTTAACCTACAGGCGTTGCTAATAGTTTTAATCAATTACTTCTAGGTGCCCTTTTCCCCTGGAGATCACTCCCATTGTAACCAAGCCTCTGCCATTCCTGATAATATGCAAGTGCTATATGAATCTGCCACCTTACCTGACTCTGAGTTAGGAGTATCTCACACGGAGCAATATTTATTACGATTTGCACACCCCACCCTTCATCAC